>SKCR01029565.1:0-74958 GCA_019454045.1 Zanthoxylum bungeanum | reverse complement strand
ATTCATGTTCCAGATTAACGAAGCCTCAAAGATCTATAACTTTGATAGATATTATATTTTCGAATTCTGAAGATATCATGCCCGAAATTGATGAACCATCCAGAAGTGTGTTGTGTGTAATTATTAAAGTCATTTTCAATCATTTTCAAAGCAAAAAATAAATTAATAAATAAATAATAAAAATTATCAAATCACCACCAAACATGATAAGCAATTAGTGGAGTAATTAATAATGGATTTGGTGGAGCAATTATTGGAGAAATTAATAATGGATTGGGTGGAGCATTATTGGAGAAATTAATAATGGATTTGGTGGATGATTTGATGGGCAAAATTTTGCCTATAAATACCAAGCCATTTCATTTGTAAATTCATACTTTTTTCTAAGGAATTCCTTAAGAATACTAAGAAGATTGTATCTTGTTTATTTATTTACAGCTTTCAGTAATTAATTTCCGCTTTCGCACTTTATTTTCTTTACTTTTCAGTTTTTACTTTCCGCAATTTACTTTTACGCACATTACTTTTCTTTCTTTAATTTTCAGTTTTTACCTTTCAGTAATGAGGAGGTAATTCCCCTTTGCTGGGGTAAAAGGTAAAACTTTTATTACTAATATTTAGATTAATCTCCCTTAATTATAATATATAATTTTTGTTTTCTTGTGTTTCAGGTTCTCAGACACTACATGAGAAGAACCAGAAGCTTTGAAATCTATCTGCTTGACCCAGAAATTGAAAGAACAATCAGACATTTGAGAAGGGAAATGCGAGAAGTCCAAGAAGCTTTAGTAAACATGGAACATGAACCTTTGGAGGTTGCACCACCAATTCCCATTCGAGACAGAACCATTCCGGTGGTTGACAGACTCATTTCATGTATTGTACTTCCTCCCTTACCAGCAAATACATGTGACATCAAAACATGCATTCAGATGATTCAGCAGTCAGTTCAGTTTGGGGGGAATGCAACTGAAGATCCTAATGCCCACATCAGCAACTTCCTGGAAGTTTGCGGCACTTTCAATTACAACTGAGAAGCTGAAGAAGCAATGAGACTGCGTATTTTCCCATACTCCTTGAAAGACAGAGCTAAAACTTGGCTACATTCACTACCAGCAGGTTCCATCATAACTTGGAACACTTTAGCCACCAAATTTCTTGCAAAGTACTTTCCACCAGCCAGAACTGGAAATCTGAGGAATGACATCACATCCTTTATGCAACAAGACTCAGAAACTCTCTACGAAGCTTGGGAAAGGTACAAAGATTTGCTCCGGAAATGTCCTCACTATGAGATTCCAAAATGGCTTCAAGTCCAAACCTTCTATAATGGACTTTCTGGACTGATGAGAACCACAATCGATGCTGCTGCTGGAGGAGCTTTAATGGAAAAATGAGAAGATCAAGCCTGAGATCTAATCGAAGAAATGGCCAACAACAATTCCTTGTGGCCAACAGAAAGGAGCATGATCCAAAGAATTGCATGAATTTATGAAAGTGGAGCCAATACAGCAGTCAAAGCCAAGCTGGATCAGATATGCAAATTCATGGAGACTCTTACCACTGGATCCACAAGTTCACCATATAGAGGAGCACCAGAACCAAACCAACTAGAAGAGACGGTGAATTATGTCAAAAATTTCAACAGACAGCGGAACAATCCATATTCCAACACCTATAACCCAGGATGGAGGAATCATCCCAATTTTTCATGGAGCAACAATTCAGGACAAGAGAACAATCCACCACCTGGATTCCAACAGTAGAACTATCCACCACCAGGATTTCAACAACAGAACAAAGGCCAAGAACATGAAAAAGAACCAGAAATGAAAGAATGGATTGCAGAGATGTTTAAAAAGCAACAATCAGCATATGATGCTATCTTTCAGAGCCAATTTGCTTCCATCAAAGCACTGGAGAATCAAATCGGACAACTGGCCAATGTTCAAAGTTACAGACCGCCAGGTAATCTTCCCAGCGACACAGAACCAAATCCAAGGAACATAGGGAAGGAGCAGTGTCATGCCATCATGTTAAAAAGTGGTACTGAAATCAACAAAAGACGTTGGAGCCAAAACAACAATTGAGGAAGTTTCAAAAGAAACAAAGCAACAGATGGAGGAAAAAGAAGCAAAGGAAAAAGAACAGATAACTCCACCTCCACCTTTTCCTCAGCGTCTTCAGAAAAACAAACTGGACAAGCAGTTTGCTCGTTTCCTGGAGGTGTTTAAAAAGCTGCACATCAACATTCCATTTGCAGAAGCCTTGGAACAAATGCCCAGCTATGTAAAATTCATGAAAGATATTCTTTCACGAAAACGGAGATTGGGAGATTACGAGACAATAGCATTGACAGAAGAATGCAGTGCCATCATTCAGAGGAAACTTCCCCTAAAGTTGAAAGATCCTGGCAGTTTCACCATTCCATGCATCATAGGAGAACATAACTTTGGTAAGACTTTATGTGATTTAGGTGCAAATGTTAACTTGATGCCTTTTTCTATTTTCAGGAAATTACAGATTGGAGAAACAATGCCAACTTCAGTCTCTCTACAACTTGCTGATAGAACGCTCGTATTTCCAAGAGGCGTAGTTGAGGATGTGCTGGTCAAGGTTGACAAATTCATTTTCCCAGCAGATTTTATTGTCTTTGATATGGAGAAAGACGCAGACGTGCCAATCATCATCGGGAGACCATTCTTGGCTACAGGTCGAACCATTATTGATGTACAAAAAGGAGAATTAACCATGAGGGTACAAGACCAAGAGGTAACATTCAATGTTTTCAAGGCCATGAATTTCCCAGATGATGAAAAGAATGAGGAATGTTTCAGACTTGATGTGATACACAGTACCATTCAGAACTCCAATGCAATGCAAAGTTCTACTGACAAACTTAAAACATGTCAATTACCTGTGGAGCCTGAAGATAAAGCGTCTTTTGCACTGAAAAAGCCAATTCTTGCACTACAAGCAACATAAGAGAAAAAGTTCCATCAGCTCAACGAATTGGAGGAATTTCACAATCAGCCTTTTGAGGATGCCAAATTGTACAAAGAAAAGGCCAAAAAGAGACATGATGAGAAGTTAGTGCGCATACAACTGGAACCAGGGCATAAGGTACTGTTAAATAAATCAAGGGTGAAATTCTTCCCATGGAAGCCAAAATCACGGTGGTCAGTCCATTTGTGATCACCAAAGTTTTACCAAATAGAGCCGTTGAGATACATGACCCTGACTCCAACAAAACTTTCAAGGTTAAAAACAAGCGTGTTAAGCACTACTGGGGAGAATTATTTGAGCGACAAAAAGAAAATGTCATACTTTCAGATCCAGCCTAACGTTCGAGAAGTCACGTCTAGCTGTCGATGTTAAAATTAGCGCTAGCAGGGAGGCAACCCATGCAATTTTTGTATATATTGTGATTTGGTGTGTTTTATTTTTATGTGTTTAATTTTTGCAGGTAAAGATATTTCAGGATGGAAGAAGTTCTCACAAAACTTCACAAGAAATTTCCTTCTCTCCCTCAAAAATCTCTGATGAAAGTCTACAAAGCTCGCTTGGAATGGATGAGACTGCTGATGATCAAAGGTATTCCTACTGATATTCGTTGGATTATTGAAGCACAGATCTGATTGGCAGGTGAGTCTTCTAACTCTTTTATTTCACATCTGCCTGGTTTAGGAATGAGCACATATGCTAAAAAGAGAAGAGTCAAAAGAATGTGTGTTTGTTATAAATATGCTCGTATGTTTTGTGATACTCGTTGTCGTTCTTTAGGAATGGTGCCTGATAACCGCGAAGATAAGATTAATTTCACTAGGGATGACTTGAGTAATAAGTCTTTGGATGATATATCTAAAACTCTAGAGACGCGTCCCAGTGGATATGTGTATCATGAAATTCATGTGTTATATGCACAATTTCAAAAAGAAAGACAACAGTTATGTCTTGGGAATCTGACTAAAAAAGACCCTGTTTGCCAATTTATAAGAAAATTGGAGGGAAGCTTGTCCCTGATGCATAGACGTCAATCAAGCCGATACGTTTCTTGTACATATTATATCTCTTTGTCTTTTCCTAATAATTGTAATTTTTTTTGTTATTTTCTTTTATTTTCTCCGATAGGATCCAGACCTTTTTGACTATCACGATTTATTTTACTATTAACTAATAATTATCATTTGGCAGGTACTAGTGCTATTATTTTACTCACCATTTTCAGGTGTTATAAATTCAACTCATCATTGCACTTTTGAAGACATCCAGAGTAAAACATGGAAGCCACTTTAAGAAGACGAGTTGAAAACATCTGTGTGTTTTGCGGTACTAGTGTTGGTGTTAAGCCATAATACGTAGAAGCAGCACAGGAATTGAGTCGAGTCTTAGCTGCAAGGAATATGCACTTAGTATATGGCGGAGGCAATCTTGGACTTATGAGGATCGTTTCAAAAGCCGTACAGGAATGAGGCAGCCACGTTTTAGGAATCATCCCAAAACCCTTGGCAGAGGAAAATCTTATTGAACTATCAAACAGAGAGGAACTGATCGTGCCAGGTATGTCTGAACGATTGGTAGAAATGATTAACCGTGCTGATGCTTTTATTGCTTTGCCAGGTGGCTTGGGCACATTAGAGGAAATTTTTATAGTGTTATCTTGGGCGAACCTGAACATACACCAGAAACCGCTTGGACTGTACAACGTTGAAGGATTTTATGATTTTCTTTGTGTGTTTCTTGATGATGCTCGGAGAAATGGATTCGTGTCAAAACCTATGAAAGAACTCCTCTATACTGCCAGAACTGCTCCGGATCTAATAGACCAACTCTTAGCCTATGAACCACAAGTTGACCATATCCTTTCAAAGATAAATTGGTCCGAGGACGATCGTGGTAAGAGGCGTCGGATTAATCTAGATCTTAACCTTTAATTTCCTGTAGAATTTCAGCTAACCAGGTATTATTTTCTAAACTCTTATTCTACTGTTTAAGACATTGGAGACAATGTCTCATTTAGGTTTGGGGGAGGGAATTAGTTGATCAGTACCTTATTTTTAGTTTGTGTGTTGTTTTTTATTTTTATTTTAAAATTTTTCGAAAAATACAAAAAAATTGAAATTTTTTCAAAAATTACAAAAATATTTTGCGTTTTTGTTTTTATTTTGACTAAAAATGTGAAATTGGTAAGAGATAGCTGCGTAAGGAATTTCCACTCCTGAGACGTATCTCAAACCTTTTTTGAAACAAGTTAGTTTTTGTTTATTTCATTTTAAATTATTTAATTTGTAAATTCTCCATAAACTGACTAAAATGGATCTTCATATGCTGAGTTAGCAGATATTATCAACATGCATTGTAACATACGGACATGAGCTAAAATTGAAAAGTTTGTAATATTTAGTGCTCTAGTTTAATTGGAGGAAGCATCTCAAAAAGTGATGGAGTAAAAAAAATAAAATAAAAAAAACATCTGAGATCCGAGTTATTAAGTTTGTAAGGGTGTTTTAACACTGACCGGCGTAAACACACACGTATAACGCAAGCGTACGTATCGTTCAAGTAGTATAAAAAGTATCGATCCCACGAGGACTTAAAACCTTATCTATTAATTTTTATGAGGTCAAATGATTACTAGTATCTAACAGGTTTTTTAATTGATTTGAAATGGCGACGATTCTAAATTTAAAGACAAGTAAATAAAATTGTTTGAAAGTAGATTTTAAGAAAATTCAATATTAAAAACTATCTAGGGTTGTGATTTATTCCAATATTATTTAAAGATGAAGTGGTTATCTTATAGTTTGGTAAAATATTGATTTATTAACCTGGAACACTAAATTATGTAAAAGCATCTTCCGATGGTCAATTACAAATACCTAGTATAATTCAATTGAACCATATGTCTATGTCAACCAAATTACCTAGATTCATTAAGATTAAGTTCCAATTATGGCTACCCCCGCCCGACAGGTATATTCCTATCCTGTAAGGAAATCTATTAAAAGGGTTATCTATCCTCAAGGAAGATCGTTGGCTATTGAGTCTAAGGTCTTAAACCTAAAATCCCTATGTCTAGTTCATTTTAAGTTTACCTTATCAATTTTATTAGTGGCCAGTTAATAAAAAGCATTAAGATTAAGATTCAATAAATAAATCTTTATATTACCCAATTATAATCTAACCCCTTATAAACCTGTGATATTGAAATTCATCACAACCCTAGATAACTAACTTAGTTATGACACATAGCTAGGGCTAATGAAAACTTAAAAGTAAAAGCCATAAGGTAACAGTGCTGAAAAGTAATTACAGTAAAGTAAAAGCTTAAAAGTAAAATAAAATAAAATGCTAAGGTAAAAGGAATTATTTCTACTACTACTTATTTAGATATCTCCCAGTAAAATAATATATAAACTTGTGATTATTACCAACCAGCCATATAGGCGGTAACCTGATTAAGTCAATTTAGTCCAACCAACCATAAAGGCGGAACCAAAATAAGCCAGCCATAAAGGCGGAACCAAAATTAAATTACCAACCGACCAATCTGGCGGTATCCTTGCTTATTCAAATTTAACCAGTTTAAATTAAATAGCCAACCGACCAATATAGCGGTATTCCGTTTTAAGTCAATTTTAAATAGTAATATATTATTTAAAGGGAGATTAATCTAAATAGTAATAGTAAAAGAATTACCTTTCACCCTAGCATAAGGAAGTTACCTCCTCATAGTGAATAGTAAAAACTGTAAAATAAAGAAAGTAAATTATTATTATTACAGAACGTAATTAAAAATTACAAAACTAAATTAAAAGAAACTTAGAGAGAGAAGAACTCCCTAATTACATCAAAGAAGTGGGAGGGAGAGGTGCACTGAAATCTGAAATTTCGAGCTCTATTTATAGGCGTGAATAAGGTTCAGCGTCGCGACGCTGGTAACAGTTCCGCGTCGCGACGCCAGCTATAGTGAGTCGTGGCACAATGACGGCTTGACACGTGGCGAGGCGGCTAAGAGATCAGATCCTTATCCGATGACATGGCACTGTTCATGACGTCATTGCTTACGTCATGCTGACGTGTGGAGGGCGATTGTCGGCATCGTGAGATCTCGACACGTGGCACCGGCGCACATTAGCATCTCCGTTGTGATGGCGACACGTGGCAGGCGCAAGATAGCATGATCGGCGCATTTTAGCAGGCGGCGCACGTTAGCAAACTTTCTGATTGGTCCACGTGTCCACGGCGCATGTTAGCAATTCCGGCGCATTCTGGGCGTCGCGACGCGCAAGGCTTCAGCGTCGCGACGCTAAAATGACGATTTTGCCCTTTTTGTCCAATTTTTCCTGTTTTGCTCCAATTCACCTCTAGAATGTCCTGAAACTTTATTTATCTACAAAATAACACAAAACACATCAAAATATTCACAAAACTCAAGAAACTATACAAAATATAAGGTTCAATGAGTGGGAAATAGTGATATAAATACCACTCATCAAACACCTAGTGCCCTAAAGCCAATTGGTTTGGGAGTCACTGGCTCAAAGCTCGCTATATGGATCAATGATGCTGCAAAAATAGATATATCTGAAGTCTGAGTAATTAAGTTCGTATGGGTGTCTTAACACCTGGTGCCCTAAAGTCAATTGGTTTGGGAGCCACCGACCCAACACTCGCTACATAGATGGAAGATATTGTATATAAATAAAAAAAAATCAAAAATCAAAGAGAAAAATCAGAAAAATTATTCCATTGCTGCAAAAAAGGTGTGAATTCTAATAAAACTTTAGGACAAAAATATTACTCTCTTATCAGCTGCACTTATGACTGTTGTGGGTAAAAATGAGTTGATTAATATTTTGTCGGCTGTGCATATGGAGAATGGTAAATATAATCGGAGAATTTACTTATTCAGTAATTTAGAAAGAAAGAAAACAACTAGTAACTTGGAGTAGAAGTTTCACCTGATTAGTCACTAACTTCTTTATTCTCTTTTCTCTTGTCTTTTTGCTTTTGTGTGCATTAGTTTTATTATATTTTTTAATTTTGTAAAACGTTTGTGGGTATTGTTGATGTAAGCCCTCACGAGACTATAACTCGTCCACTAGGGACACTTAGGGGTTTAAAGGCTTGTTGCATATGCTAAATGCAACCGTGG
The DNA here is from genome assembly GCA_019454045.1 of Zanthoxylum bungeanum. NCBI lineage: Eukaryota > Viridiplantae > Streptophyta > Magnoliopsida > Sapindales > Rutaceae > Zanthoxylum > Zanthoxylum bungeanum. Next base: position 66,800 of record SKCR01029565.1, on the reverse strand, counting down.
TCCCTACGAAAGTGGCTTAGTTTAATTTTAATTATTTCTTGTATTTTATTTTGTTGTTTTGCTCGAGGACTAGCAAAATGTTAGGTTTGAGGGTGACCTCCCTTAATATAATATATTAACTTGTTAAAACCTGACTTAACGAGGATACCACCATATTGGTCGGTTGGTAATTATTTAAATTGGTTTTAACCTGACTAAACTGGATACCGCCTGATTGGTCGGTTGGTAATTAATTATTAATTTGACTTAATCTGGATACCGCCTATATTGCTGGTTGGTAATTATCATGCAAAGTTAATATATTATATTAAGGAGATATCTAAAATAGAAGTAATAAAAGTGGATCCTTTTACCTCAGCATTTTATTTTATTGTACTTTTACTTTATTTACTTTTCAGCAATTTACTTTTCAGCATTTACTTTTCAGCAATTTACTTTTCAGCAATTTACTTTGAGCATTTACTTTTCAGCAATTTACTTTTCAGCATTTTACTTTATGTCTTTTATTTTATTTAAGTTTTTACTAGCCCTAGTTATGTGTCGTAACTAAGTTAGTTATCTGGGGTTGTGATGAATTCTAATATCACTGGTTTATATGGGGTTATTTTATAGTTTGGGTAGTTTAAAGGTTTACTTATTAAATCTTAAGCTTAATGCTTCTTGTTGTCTGATCACCAATATAAATTGATGTGGTAAATCTAAAATAAACTTGACAAAAGGAATTTTAGGTTTCAGCCTTAAACTTAATAGCCCACGATCTTCCTTGAGGATAGATAACCCTTTGATAGATTTCCTTACAGGATAGACATATACCTGTCGGGCGGGGGTAGCCATAATTGGAACTTAAACTTAATGAATCCAGATAATTTGGTTGACATAGACATATGGTTCAATTGGGTTAAACTAGGTATTTGCGTCTAACCATCGACATAGGCTTTTGCATAATTTAGTGTTCCAGGTTAGTAAACCGATTTATTACACAACCATGAAATAACCACTTCATCTTTTAAAAGATATTTGAAAGATTCACAACCCTAGATGGTTTTTAATATTGAATTTTCTTAAATCTACTTTTGTGCAATCTTATTTACTTGTTTTTAAATTTAGAATCATCACCATTTCAAATCAATCAATCAACCTGTTAGATACCAGTAATCATTTGACCTCATAAAATTAATAGATTAGGTATTAAGTCCTCGTGGGATCGATACTTTTTATACTACTTGAATGATACGTACGCTTGCGTTATACGTGTGTGTTTACGCCGGTCAATTGTGTATATAATTATATGAGAATATTCCTGATATAATTCTTTTGTAATGCCTATATAAAGGCCATATGGATACTATATTGAAATCAAGCAAAATAGTATTTTTTTTTTCTTCAGACTCTTCTCTTTATATTTCTAACATTATATTTTCAAGACTCGAGGTTTTAAGTCTCTGTATATGTTGTGTGAGTATAAGTTTTGGGACTAGATATCGCTTTCCTTAAAATAGATATACAAATTAGACCTGAAATTCAAATGGCCTTGAGGTAAATCCTATCAGATATTGTTTGCTGATACCTCATGTTGATATAGATTCTGTCGTGAAGTCTAGTTTGGAGGCATGCATAATATTTTCTAAGAGTAATATTTATACATACTTTATGTTGATAAAGATTGAATCAAATTTACTCCAAGATACAACCAAACAATTCAAAAATATGCAAGTCAACACTACTTGAATACTTGAGAACTTTTGTATAAAATATGAAAGATAACATAAAGTATTTTTTAATATTTCGTCCAATTATGACACACATATATATAGATGAACAAGAATTGAGCTTTCAAAATCATATGACTTTTCATCTAAGAGATATGTCTCATCATTTCAAAGTATATATTATTTCTATTTAGGTTGGGGCAACGCACCTCGCACCCTTACGGGGGGTACTGCCCCCTCGACCCACCATGACTTGACTGGGCAGGTCGATTCCTGATATATGTTGAATTATATGTCTAAATTCAATAACACCTCATATACATCCTCAACACCTACATTGATTCCCAATGTAAGGGTTTGAGGCACAGTTTTATAAGAGAGACCTTCTCTGTGAATAAAACCGTATGATTCAGGTTTAGGCCTACAATGATACTTAGAGCGTACAAAATGACATCTTCAATAATATATTAAAAAAATATAGTTATTTATGTTTCTGAATTTAGACATATATTCAACAAATGATAGTTAATTTATCAATGTAGGATGATATAAAATATGAATAGTAGAAATTTATTTTGGTACGGTTATTATCTTATGCTGACGCATCAGAGATCGACCTACAAATTGGGCAAGGATTCTAGATAATATTTGATTGCCTATAAATTGGAAACATATTTTGGACAAAATTCTGAAGTAGAGATTCAACAAAGTATTGTGTATTTCTAAGAAATTTTGTTATATCCGAAAGTGAATTTACTTACAACCCTTACAACACATAGTGGGAACAAATATTAATTACTCTAAGATAATATTATACACGATTCAAAACTAGACTTTCCATTATTTTTCTTTAACAAATCACTAATAAAAATCAAACTTGCAAAGTACTCATGGTGAAGTGGGGAAAAAACAAACGTGGAAGCAGGAGGCAAGCAATTATCAAAATAATGGACCAAACGAGCTGAATAATAATGGGACGAAGGTTCCCTTTCATTGATTCAATTAGTGGAGAGAGAGAGAGATTTTAATGGTAACACATGGAATGGAATTCCCTATTGAATTGTTTTCATTGAATGTGCTTTTACCTTAATAATGATCAATTTTAATGAAGTTTTTGCAAATGGGTTTTTTTTTTTTTTTTTTGGAAATAAAATGTTTTAATCTTTTATTTGTGTGTGTGGATGTGGTCTCCTTGACTCACTATTCTTTTCCTAGGTCTTCTTATACTTTGAAATCTTATCTTTAATTGATAATTGATTATAAAAAGTAAAATATACTTGATTCGTAGAATTGATAATAATCATATTTTATAACCAACAATTTAAGTATCAACTATTCATTTTAAATGGGAATCACCCTTTAATTGAATGATAAATGGTGTCAGATTCAAAGTCTCTGATGTGATATGAACGTGAGAGAAATTTTTCTAAGGTAAATCCAACTCATTACAATATAGGTTCAAAATTCAGGACTACGCCATAATAGAATCAAATAGTCGCAACGTATTTTTAATTATAAATATTAAAAATAAATCACTCTACATTTTTAACTATATATTTTTTTTGAAATATTAGAAACTCCGCCATCAAATCACCATATCCGAGCTTAAGCGGAACATGTAAAACACTCGGTTGCCCCGTGCTCTTATAAGAAATGCACCTCACGTACTCAAACCCAAACCTGACATTCAAATCTTAAGTCATTTGTCACCAAACTACACCCCTTAGAGACGATAACTAGATTACTTACTATGAGGTAATAATTGTTTCAAGCATATTATTGTCTTTCATTGTCACTTGACGCAAGTGAAAAAACATCTCCAAAACATGTGGTAGATACCTAGCTACTCTTTTTGTCAATTTAGGTTAACATGAGTGATATTTTCATGGATAATACATTTATGATTAAAGCACTTTCTGGAAATTAAGTGTCTTTGCAAATGCTTTCAAGTAAAATTATTAGATAAAAATGTCTATATGGTTTTGTGAAAAAAATATTTTACAATCTTGCAATAAACACTTGGATTATTTTTAATTAAGGTCATCAATTAAAAAAAAAGGAAATTATAAAAGTAAAAAAAATAAAAATAAAAATGTCATCTTGTCCAACTAGCCATAACTATATTTTTATAACAATACCAGCCAATTAAATCGTATCCACACCAAAATACCATCCAAATTAGACTCTATTATGTCTCATGCCACCACCTTCTTGTTGGAGTCAGCAAGCAAAAGTAAAACTTGTTGAAGAAGTTGGAAAAATCAAAACATGTTGAAGAAGCTGGCAACACGTTTTGGCAACTATAAAAGGAGCACCATAGTTTTGTGAAAATCATCCCAAAAAGTGTAGAAAATACAGAGAGAGTGTGAGAGGTTTTTTGTTAAGTTTCTAGTTGTAAACTTGTAATCTATTCTTGAAAATAATAGATAGCAATTCGATTTTTCCTCAAATCTTCTTTAAAGTGATCGGTGAATCACAACACTTCTCTCTTCTCGCTCACACCATCACTCGACTTCTGCATCCACTTTTCTTTTCTATTCATGTCATTTTCTAATTATTTTCCAAAACAATTTGATGAAATTCACTTCAAAAATGTGTATGTAGAATGATGGGGATTAAATATATAATATTTAATTAAAAAATTATAGGTGGTAATAGAGTGCATAAATTGTTCGATAAAATGTCAATCTTAGGTGAGCGTACACCATGACTATGCGATGGGTGTGCGACGGCACCCATCGCACACAAAATGACAATGCAATGGATGTCGTCGCACATCCATCACACCGCCATTTTGGTGTGCGATGGGTGACGTCGCACACATTATCGCATTGTCATTGTTCTTTGTTGTTATGAGTTTGTTTCAATGGTAATTTTGCCCAAATAAAATTTATTTAACTAATTGGATAATAAAAACATAATAATGGCTACTTGTGTCATATACTACTTTTTTTTCCTTACATTTTATAATTTCCCCAAAAAAAAAAAAAACATTAGGAAAGTGTCCAAATTCCAATAAATGCCTCGTAAAAAGAGCACTCAAGCATCTCCAACAATACTCTTTACATGTCTCCCTTCATATATTAAAAAATGACTTACTTTTAAGTTAGTAAGTCATGTGTGAAGATTTGTTCCTATATATCTCCTTCCTCACATAAAATGTTTTATTATATGATTGGTTTTTATAGTAGGATTGATTTAATATATATGACATCTTTCTTCCTTTGAAATTTAACGAGTCTGATCGCTAGAGGTTTAAGTAGAATAAAAATATATAGTGTTGTTGAAGATTAAATCCTATCTCACTCTCTATATCTAAAATTAAATAATAAATTTTTACGTACCAGGAGATAAGTACTTTTGTAATGACAACTACGTACAAACCTTTTTTTTTTTTTTTTTTTGTATTGTTTTTTCGTGTCATATAAAAGTATTTATTTAAGAGTGGAATATATTGTGTTAGTGTTTGATAACACTTTTAAAAAAAGTATTATCAGATTCATATTTTAAAAGCTCTAGAGGTGTTTTTTTTTAGACAACACCTTTTTTTTTTTTTTTTTTTTTTTTTTTTAATGAAAGATGAAATTTATTAAGCAAAAAAAAGGTTGATTTGAAACAACACCTAGTTATGTGCTTTTTTTCTCAAGTAGCACTTTGAGGGATACCTAATATTTCAGAATTTTAAAAATATTATATATATATATATATATATATATATATATTTATCATATACAATATATTTATTATATAATTGAATATGTGAGACAATAAACCAGTGACAAGTATCACCAAAGGAATAAGCAACCATTGCCATCAGTTGTCGATGACTTTCGACGACTTCTGACAGCTTTCGGTGACAATCAAGTAAGTTTTGAAAATATATATTTAATTTTAAAAAAAAAATATATGTACAATATTTATTTTGATAATTTCTAATAATTTAAAATATTAATGATATATTAAAATTATCTAAAAGTAATGTTTATTACTCTCAACTAATAATTAACTGATTTTGTAAATAAGTGGCACAGAATGAAAGCGCTATGGGACAAAAACACTACTACAACAACACTATCCAAACTAACCACACCATAAATATATAACTTAGTTACAAAAACTATAATCATACATTTATTTTCCTTTTTAAAAGGTAATGGGTAGACAAGTTTGAAATATATTTTTAATCATTTATCTTCTCAAAATTTAAACTCGGGTGGTAAGTTTTATGAAGATGTTTGAAAACCAACTCAACTACGCCACTTATTCATACAATTTAACATAGCACAATATGTTGGAAATATGTCATGGATTCAATTAGATTAGGACCAATTATTGGCACAGTTTACCATATAAGCGTTTAGACCATATATCTACGAGAGATATCCTATATGATAAAGATCTTGGAATGATTTACATAAGAACCAAACTGATTTTTTATCTATGAGATCACATTACTCCTTATTATTGATCATCTGAATAGACTAGCATGATGATTATTACCGCTCACTTGCAGTGGAGTAGCTGTTTTCATAAGCTACTAATAAGGTTTGATTGCTTGGTGTACATGGGTGCTTGTATGAACAATAAGTACACCGAACTAACCTACTAGAGTTTCCATATGGAAGTGTTTAACCTATGTGTATATGGAAAGCCCTTGGTAGTGATGAATGAATAATCTTTAGATTTAAGGTCTTCACTAATCTTACATGTGAATCGTTTAACTTTGACATCGACTTAAGTAATCTTTTATGGATTGCCAATGTGAGAGTGATTGGGTTACATACGAAGCGTGTGAAGATTATAAAGACACAACAAAGAATTTGTTGGGGCAGATACGAAATCCCTAGAGTCGGATCGGTGCCCCGCGCAGCGGAATCGGGTCTAACTTGTGGATATAATTATGTGAGTCTACAGTTACATTGTGTAATGAAATAATGTAAACATGTTCTGAAATTTTTTAGAATCATTTCAGATTTTTTGACGCGAGATATGGAGAGATTCGAGATTAAAATTAGTTCATGAATTCAGCAAACTGGTTTGGACAAATTGAATTACCATTTGAAGAGAACTGCTAGCCGATTTAGCCTAAATTAGTAAATTATTCTCAATATTCACTACCAAATCGGTTTGGTAAAATGGCAAGCCGTTTTGTGTGAAACCGATTTACGTAAAAGTGAAACTGATTATGAGATTTTGTGATAAACCAACGAGTCGATATAGTGCTGGAACAATTTTATTAATTTAGAATCAAATTCTTTTGATTTCAAGATTTTACAAGGATGGTAGGGTTATGAAAATATAAGTATTATTTTGTTACTAGGTTTAGTTAATTATGGTTATCATATAAAAGGTAGAATTAGAGTTAGCACTATATAAAATGGGCATAAACTCATTATTTTTAAAAGAAGACATTATTTTGAGATTATTAAAAATAGAGTTAGGGAGCATTTTTCTCTAAAACTTGTTATTGACCGAACATTAAAGACTTATTAAGGAATTTGCAAACCTTCTGGTGTTATCTTACAAGAGAGATTTTTTAGGCATCAATCTTCAAGAAGTTTGTTCAACATTCTTATTACTATTATAGGCTGAGAGTTTTTTCTTGTTTGTGGGTTCTAAGGGCGTGTTCCCTAGGGTTTTCATCACACATTCTATATCGTAGGTCATTTAGCAGGATATAACATAGTCTAAGGATTACGGAAAATCATCTTATGATGTGTTCTTACTTTCGTTTTCATTTATGGGTCATGACATACTATTATGTGTCATTCATGATTTATAGAGAAAAATATTTACATGATATAAAATTTGTTAGAGGATGAATTTGTACGATAATTTATCACGTCTATCTCCATTGCCAACTTGAGAAGCAACCTAATGGGCCACACACTATATGTATATGAGTCTACAGTTACATTGTGTAATGAAATGATGTAAACATATTCTGATATGTTTGGGAATCATTTCAGGATTTGTTGGCGTGAGATATTGAGAGACACGAGATTAAGATTAGTTCCTAGATTCGACAAACTATTTGGGCAAAATGGCTGACCATTTGGAGAAAATGGTTAGCTAGTTTGTCAAACTGGTTTAGCCAAAATCAATAAAATATTTTCACTATTCACTGTTAAACTAGTTTGGCAAAACGAAAAGCCGTTTTATGTGAAAACATTAGGTAAAAGTGAAGCTGGTTACTGGATTTTGTGACAAACCGGCTAGTTATTTTGTCAAACAGGTGAGTCGATTTAGTGTTGGAATGATTTTATTAGTTTGGAATCAAATTTCGACAATTTGATTTGGTGACTAAAGCATAAAATATACATAATTCTCTATCTTTTATTTATTTATTTTGTGTTTGATTTATTATGTAGAATTAAGATAGCGTGGAACTATGTTACGTATCACTCTCCTTTTCCAACACAATATAATTAAATTTTGTTAATCGAGGGGGAGAGTATCATTTAAATACAATGAGGTGGATAGATCGATTCAAAGGGTGATTAAAAAAAAAAAAAATTGACATTGGAAATGGTAACAAAGATCACAAGTGAGAATTGATTTAAAAATGAAGTTTAAAAAAGAGAATTTAGGTTGAAATGCGTGTGCACGTGCAAACATGTGTGTGAAAGCCCGCAGCAGTAGTGATATTTGTAGTTGTATATCTATGCACACGTGCCCACATGTTTGTGAGATTTATTTCAAAAGTAAAAATGTGACGGCATGTGGATTCATAAAAACCCTAGCTAGTCAACTTCTTATGTTTCCCCCAAAGAAATTTCAATAGTCTTCACTCATTATCCCCCTTCAATGGTCTCATTTTTGTAAATCAGATAAAATTATCTTACAGCTGTTATATGTTATCATAGTAATCTGTTACAATATTATTGATTAATAATAAGATTTTGTTTAAATAGTCACATAGTACCATAACGTGACACATAAATAGTCGGTGGTCCTATTGAAAAATGTTAGATAAGTTAATAGGTAAATAACTTTATATTCTTTTGAAAAAGCTAGACTTTGATATCTAAAATTGTCTAAACACAACACATGTTACAAAATTGTAGATGGAAATTATAGAAATGGGAAAGATATGGGAAGTAGCAAGTACTAAAGTTTGTCTAGAGAATAAACATAGCATTGCATTTTTGATACATTGAACAGTACTGAATATATTTGCAAAAAGGAAAAGGTAATAATAATTAGTTAGTGGACCATATTTACTGATAGTAAATTAGTAATAATTAAAAAGCTACCGAGCCTCCAAGGGGCGTGATTTGGTGGTGTGAGGCTCAGTATCTCACCTTGAAGTCCTGAGTTCGAATTCAGGGAGTGCGTTTCTTGTATGAGCCTGGGACAGCCGGAGATTTTATCTGCTCCGCTTAAACCTCGAATGAGTGGTTTGACGGCGAAATTTCCAACGATTTCAAAAAAAAACTACCGAAACTTGACCTAGGTACGACAGTATTCTAATATAGCTCTCCTCATATCGAACACGAGTTTTTTAAACACATATATGTGGCTCTTTTATAGTGCAATCCTGATGTATGGATCTATAATAAATGAGATCTGCCTCCAAATAACTAGAAGAAAATCTTTACACAAATTGTAATTAAAAAGAGAGATTGGGGAAAGTGATTTACCACAGGAATAGTGAGTGAGGACCACGTACATATTGATATACTTAATTCCTCCAACTAAAAACAACCCATGCATATTAATCAAACAAAGAAATGCAATGTCACCCTAAAAAAAAAGCATGGGGGAAAACAGATAAATGGGCATAATTGGTCACAAGAGGAAGATAAATTGAATGTGTAGCCAGTTTTGTTAAGAGAGTACACAGTTGCCTCGCTGTCTTGCATGTGATATAGTTGTGGCTTGCTTTGCCTCTTCTCTCTCTTACCTGCATCCCCGGTGGTATTGAGTTGTCTTAAATTTTAAAAGTCTTAGGCGGATTTTCAAAATGGGGTCCTCTATTGATAAATTATAAAAAAATATAAAAGTCATATGTATATATATTTCCAAATTGAAATTTCTTTAAATTTGGAACTCTAATTTTTGGACTAATTTAAAATCTTAACTAATCGCGCGCACGTTTCGACTGTCCTCATAACCACCTCCCATCCATCCACTATAATCTCTACCCCCAACTGGCACTTTTGATTCATTCACATTGAGAGCTGAACTCACTAACTCTTTTGAGTCAATACAAAACAAAATCTATAGGATTCTACTTTGATTTTCCTTTGGTTTTTTCTACCCCCATTACTATTACTCCACTCTATATAGCTTCAAGTTTTGTCACAAAAGCTACATTAATTTTTTTCCATCTTAGCTTGCTGACCATTTAAGAAACTCAAGTGAAAAGACTTGGAAAGGGGAAAAAAAATGAATGTGTTGGGTTCAGAATGCAGTAGTGGGTGTGAGTCTGGATGGACTTTGTACTTGGAGCAGTCTTCACATAGAAATGCTGATGGCCATGGTGGTGGTTTCTGTGAAGAAAATTATTATGAAGAGGAAAAAAAATACAGTGTTAAAGATAATGAACATCAACATGATGATGGTGAAGAGGAAGATTTGTCTATGGTCTCTGATGCATCTTCAGGGCCTCCACATTTTAATGAAGATGAAGTAATTGGCTACTTGAATGATGTTAAAGCTACTAAAAAACTGCCTAATAATATTGGTGGCAAGAGGCTGAAAAGGAAAGAAAAGGAAAAACAAACTTCATTTCTTGATGACACTGCTAGCTCTCCAGTCATCAACTTCTCCTCCAAGGTAATTATTCTTGTTTAGATTGAGATCAAGATCTTTTCATTTTTTTTTAAATCTTATATGTTAATGGGTTCTTTCAGAACTGGGAAGTCTCGTGCGCTGGGTCATTCTTTATATGTTAATGGGTTATGTATTAACAATTTTGCAGAATGATTTTTCTGTGACCAACAATAATCAGGCTTCAATGGAGAGTGTGTTAGATTATTCCCAAGCATTTTCTGCTACTCATTTTCAGGTACTTAGCTAATTAAAATTTTTCATAGTTTGATCATTTTTTTTTTTTAAAAAAAAATGGTCTAATTAATTATTTAGAACCAAATAATAAATCATGAATGTGTGTAATACAGGGGAGATCTGCTTTCCAAGAACATTTTGGTTTCTTACAACCTTCACATTCAGGAAACCATCTTCAAAATAACCAGTTGAGTAGTAATTTTTTACACACTTTTTTCTTTAAAATTCTGTCAATGCATCAAGCTCCAAGCAACAATAATCTCATTGAAAGTTTCAAATTTTAACAGGTGGTATTAAGGTTATATTTATAAAGAGGGATCATGAAGTGATATTTCATCAGTTTGCTGCTTCTGCTGCTACCACTTTAGTGTTGGTGGTGTATAAAAGTTGCACTAAAAGAAATTGGCTTCAATGTAAAAGGAAAAATAGATCTCTCAAAGAGGATCTTGTTTCTTTTTTCTTTTCTTTTAAGTCCCCTGACGATTAGATATCGCTTACAGCGGGAGCTTTGTGCAACTGTGTGCGATTTTTTTTTTTTAAGTTTTCCTTTTTACTTGTCAATGCAGTAGGAAACAACCTGAGAAGAAAATGTTGGAAATAAAATTCTAGTTTTCAAAATTTAATTCATCTGATGGAGCCCCATGCTCTTCTGCAAAATACAAAACTGAAATAAATAAATACATAATAGGCTAATTTAATTTCCATTTTGGGTATTTGTTTGACAGTTTCTTTCTGATTCATCAGAACTAAATTCTCATTTAATTTTTGTCATTATTGTTTGCATTTTAGATTAGCTGATTTAGGTATGTGATAGAATCCTACAATTTCAGATAATCTCTAATTAATTACCCGAATAAACAATTATGTAAAGAAATCAAATCTTTGACTCATAATTAAGCAACTTAGGCCCCAATGCAATCTCACCATTTAGTAATACTTTATAAAGTGAATTAGTACTGAGATTCTTTTCACAATTGATTTTAACCCATTACTTTAATAATTCACATTAAACAGGACAAATGCAAGCACTATGATTAAGTGTGATTTTACCAAATATATTATTTAAAAAATATTAAAAAAATCTAAATAGATGCCTAAAATGCACTTGAAAGAAAAAATGATAGAACTAGAGTACAATCGCTGTCACTTATATTTGTCTTCATTTTATAATTGTATATTACGCTACTCTCAATCATAAGTGTGTGGATGGTCACGACTAGTATGATGTGGAGTATTAAGGGATAAATTTTGATATCTCGCTTAAGATATATGTTGTGACGGCTTTGTAAGTAATGACCACTCTTACTAATAAGAGACATTTCAAGTGAGAATCTGCTGTCAATTCAATTACAGCTGTCCCATGTTCTCACCGTAAAGCTGAAATTTTCAATTATTAGTAGCATTTTTCAGGAAAAATGAGACATGGTGATGGGAAGTTTAATGGGTGATGGGCAGTGAGATCAAAGTTTCAGAGATGATGAAGGAAATGACAAACTCAACTCAATGTTGGAATATTTCATATGCAATCTCCATAACCCTTTTTTGAAGCCAAGGAGATCCTGCCTCTGATCTTCCTGACCCAATAGAACATGCCTACAAATTTAATTAACATTTTTGCTCTTTATATCATTTGGAAGGATATTAATATTTTAATCAAATATTTCCAATCCTGTCTGCTTTGAAGCTGTCATTAAACTTGGTGTCATGCACAATTATATTTCTTCACCCTCATTTCTTTATTCCCCATAGTTAATTCTCCATTGAAAATGTTGCAAAAGATAAATAAAAAAATAAATATACCAACTTGAGAATTTAGGATGTCAAAAAATTATAAAAATGGAAGAACAGATTATGCAAAAGACAGAATATTATAATCATTTTTTCATGTGGACGTATGAGAAAGAACCCGTACTTTCTCAATCAGAAAGTATGGGTATTTTATGGTGCATCCGTATGAAAATTTCTTACAGACGCTTACACCTGAGAATTTTTTATATTACGGAATATTAGATGCATTCTGTTGGATAGTGAAATGTTCTGTTAGGGTTGCAGAACAATGTTATTGTTTTATGACCGACATACAGGGGATCCACTCGTATAAACTTTTTTAGATTCGTGACCTAACCGAATGTTTAATAAAATGCGAGATCCCACAATAAAAACACCTTATATATATAAAGCTTTGCATCAAATATTGGATAAGGATGTAATTGAAGTATGGGAAAAACATTTATGTTGTTGTATCAACTACCACCAAAACAGAAACTTGAATTTCCTGTAACATACAGAGGGGGAAGGGAATGGCTTTTGTTTGTTTCTTTTCTTACAGCTAATTTCAACTCCTGTCTCCCAATGCTGTTTTAACTACAAGTGTTTCCAATTTGCATGACAAAAGTCTCTTGTTCCTTATCATCTTCATTGATGTCACTCACTCATGCATGCATATACGTGTGGGAGATAATCAGGTCAGGACGTTCTGACCATTATGGTTAGGATCAATTTAAAAAATAAAAAGATACAATAAAAAATAATAATAAAAATATAATTTTCAATGCATCGAAATGCGTATTTTTGGTCTTTAGCAAGGTCCGAATTTGATTCTCTCCCTCCATAGATATAGTTCCACTCCCAGCAATGTATTGAGCCTGGTTTTGGATTGTTCTCGGTGTCGATCATTAGAGAAATCACTAGATTATGACCCTTGAATTGTCCACAATTTTGAAGGTCATAGATGAGTTTTTAAAATGATACCCCTATTATTAAATGATAAAAATTATATTATGTACTTAAAAATTAAAATTTCTTTAACTTTAGGACACTAATTTTGGGTCAAATTTTAGACAACGACGGCCCTGACATGTATTGAATTTTATAAGGCATTGGACGAGTTTTTAAAATGGAACCTCCATCGATAAATGATAAAAAAAAAAAACATATAAATCATATTATGTACTAAAAATTGAAATTTCTCTGGACTTGGGATCCCAATTTTGGATCAAATTTAAAGGTCATAGTTGACTCCCTGTATCGACTCTTCCCATGCCCACTCTGATTTTAAGGTTCAATCAGCTGTATGTATGGATGGTCCCCAAAATCGCCTCTGCACCAAATTGAAAATGTTTCACTTAAGCATATAGTTAAAAATTCAACAATAATATTAAAGAGAAATCTTCACAAGTTTCTTCATGTGAATCGAGAAAATAGCTTATAAATGGTGGAATGAGAGTCAAGAGATCGCAGACAGAAAATTAAACATGAAACCTTAACTCTAATACCATATTAGAAAAATTACTAGATCCAAAAACTAATGCTGCTTAAATTGAAATGGCCCAATAATAATTTGAAGAGCTTAATTTCAAAAAAAATTGATTGTAATTACTAAAAGTGAAAGCTCATCCCTTTGCCCACTTGCAACCTGCTTAGGGTTTTTGCACATTTGATGATTAGGCAACTTTTTATGTGACATTCCCTTTCTAGCTAGTAGTTCAAAAGAAAGTTTATTTAAGTTTCAACTTTCAAGCAACGTTTTTTCTTTTAAAAAAAAAAAAAAAAGATTTGCAAGTATATTACAATTGTTGTGATTCTTTGATTACTGAAAAGTGTTTTATAAGGAAAAATAAATACTCTCTATTACTATTTGAATAGAATTTACAAGTATTACAAAACTTGTATAAAAAACCTCACAAACTAACTACTCTTTAAGCTCTCTTATTTGGAGCTTACACTCTAAGTTTTCTTTACTTAAAGCTTAATTGTTGGGGATGATTTGATCTCTCAATTAGCTCTCAATTTTTAGCCAAAATAATGGCTCAAATGTCAACAAATGAATAATTTCCACCTAAAGTTATTTTGTAAGTTTGCTCATTTTTCAAACTCTACCTAAATATGGTTTGGATGCTTGCAATGGTGATTGGCAATGCATGTCACCATGCATGCAGCTGGATTCAACAATTCTCCCCCTCCAACTACTTCTAAAATAATTGTTATTAGATAGCTATCACGGTTATGTCTCTGTATAGCTCTGGCTTGTCCCGATTGACCACATTTGTTTACAAGTCAGTTGTGTCTCTGCACAACACACTTCACTGTGTCTCTGCACAGTACTCTTATGCTCTATCTCTGTATAGTACACTTCATTGTGTCTCTGTACAGTACTCTTCTGTTGTGTCTCTGCACAGTACTGTTCCGCTGCCATGTTTCTTCATCCATTTATTCCTCAGTGCCTTATTGCCTTATAGGAAACTCACTGGCTCCCCCTCATTAGTAACCAGAATGTATTCGGATCTCGGATATCTGGTTAATGGAATTTTGCCTTGCTCATATCTTCTTGTTTGAGGTCCACTGATTTCAGGAGGTCTGTCATCATCCAAATTTGTGGATGATCTTGTAGCTTCTAGTGGAACTGGTTTGTAGCTCCCCTTGCTCAACATTCTCTTTTGTAATCTCTGATGGAGCGAGTTGTGTCTCCCTCTGTTCGACATCATGATATGTCTCCTCTAGTTCTGCTTCTGAAATATCATGCACCCTATCTGTGGCCAATTATGCCGGTACTGGGTCTGGATTTCTGTCGGCACTAAAATTGGAAGACATATTGGGCTTTTCAATTGTCTGATATTCAAGAAACTCCACATCTTAGCTTCTGATGACCATCTTTTCATTCAGATCCCATATTATGTATCCAAATTCTTCATCTCCATAGCCTAGGAATATACACGGTGTTGTCCTTGCGTCGATCTTCTGCCTGAGCTCATTCGATACATGTGCAACGACTAAACAAATTAATACTCTTAGGTGAGAGTATGAGGGATTCTTACCAGACCACACTTTCTCCAAAATCTCAAAATTCAACGATATAGATGGTGATCTATTGATCAGGTAGTAGGGGTACAAGTAGCTTCTCCCCAAAATGGCTTTGGCAGCTTAGCCATACTGATTATGATTCTGAATTCCTCCTTAATGGTGTGGTGCATTCTTTTAGCTACATCATTATGCTTTGGGGTACGTGGAACAGTTCTCTTATGTCGAGTGTCGTATCTTCTGCAATAGACATCGAACTCCCTAGAACTATACTCACCTCCATCATTTTTACGGAGGCACTTCAGCTTCTTCCTTGTTTCACGCTCTACCATGGCATGGAACAGCTTGAACTGATCTAAGACCCGATTATTTGTCTTGAGGAAATACACCCAAACTTTCCAAGAAGCTGTTGGGGTTTTTAGGGGGCAAATCCGGGTAATGCACCGATTTCAATAATTTTTCTTAGGCAACTAAAATAAACTTATTTATTCTAATTACTCAATACTTAAAAACTGAAATTTTTTACCCAAAAATAGGATTTTAACTTAATTGTCTTGAGGCCCTAAACTTTTACATTTTGATCATTTTAGTCCCAATTTGTCAAATACAAATTTAAGTGATTCCAAATCACTACCAAAATGATTTAAACATGTCTTACACATCAAAATACAAATTACAACTCAAAACACACAAAATCCTCAAATTGTCAAATGCATCACCAACTTTGAATCTCTTGCATTTTGGTCCAAATTTGTTCAAAAATAAGTTTGAATGATATCCAATCAACACCAAATTAAATATACATCATATATACATCATTATACAATACACATATGAAAAGCCCCAAATTTGGAAAAAGATTAAGAACCCTAATTTCTCAAATTAGTCCAATTAACAAATTAACCAAAAATTAACAAATCCAATACTTTAATCAAGTCTCTACAAGACCAAACAAGTCTCACCACTTTGAAATAACTCACGAAAAATTCTAGGTCATCAATGAGTGGCCTAACAACTCTAGAATGGCAACAAGATCATCAAATGATCAAAAGAAATATTATACATCATTTATAAGCTTACTTTATTAAACATACATGCATACATCTTTAATTCATGCTTCCAACAATCAAAACACAAACACAAGAGAGTAGAAAAACTTAAGAACTACATATGTGTGGATGCTGGATTTCGGCCGAGGTCCACAATCAGAATTTGTAGGTTGGGGGCACTAGCGATCCTGCAAAACAAAGGTAGAGTGAGCGGGAGTAGACTACCCACTGGTGAGGTGGGTGCCGGGGGCACTCCAACGCTCAAGTCAGTAGTATGAAATGAGCAGTAAATATGTAAATGTGAAAGCAAGGTTTGATGTTACCTTGAACTCTTGGGTTGCCGTGAGGGCGGTGGTAAGTGTATAAGGGGGATGGAGAGCTCTGAAAGAGCTAGTTTCAGAGAGTATAGGCTTGTAAGAAAGAAGTCCCCTCCCCTGTATGCTGAGTTTTATCTCATTTTATAGATTTGAAAGAGTTTACTTTATAGCTGTAACAGAAGCTGACAATGGGCCCACAACGTGCTGACATTTCTGGCAAATGAGCCCACAACGTGCTCTGGATTTTATCTTTCGGTGATGAAGAATATTTGCATGTGATAATATATGTTGTGTTTAGGAAAAGAGAGAAACAGTCGGTGAATAATTAAAGGGGTTTGTCCTTAAGCTATTGGATTTGCTTTTGTAAATGATTTAACGTTTAATGGACTGGGTTATTGCTTTAGGCCTCACCTGGTATTGGGTTCGAAGTGAAAGACGATTTTTCCCTTGACCCAAATTTGGCACGTACAGTTTGTCCCATACTCTCTAAGTTAAGAAGTTCTTTGACTTGGAGAGTATTTTTCAAGCATGTCGTATGAAGCGAAATATACGAAAATATATGTAGGTAAAATTTTGGGTCTTGAACTTGTTTCTTTAAGAGCCATGCGGGATGTTCCAACTTGATTGAACCATATGAAGGTTTAGGAGTAAATTTATTCATACTACAGTGTTGTATGGAATGATGGAAGTCCATGTCTTCATTTGGCTCGATATGAGTCTATGGGGGATGTCCCCAGTCGACTGAACCAGATGAAGGTTCAAGAGTTATTTCACACGACATTATCGTATGGAATGTAGGATAGTCCAGGTCTTCAACTTGACTCGACATGAGTCTATGGGGGATGTCCTCGGTCGACTGAACCAGATGAAGGTCAGGACAATCTCCATACTACTGGTCAAAGATCAGATGAGTCTTCAAATTTTTGCAGACCAGATGAAGGTCATATGTTGACTCTGCTTGAGCCATTGGGGATGTTCCCAGTCGACTGAACCAGATGAAGGTTCAGGTCTTCCATTTTGACTCTACATGAGCCATGGGGCATGTTCCCAGTCGACTGAACCAGATGAAGGTCAAGACAATCTCCATACTACTGGTCAAGGACCATATGAGTCTTCAAATTTTTCTAGACCAGATGAAGGTCATATGTTGACTCTACATGAGCCATGAGGGATGTTCCCAGTCGACTGAACCAGATGAAGGTTCAAGTCTTCCATTTTGACTCTACATGAGTCATGGGGGATGTCCTTGGTCGACTGAACCAGATGAAGGTCAGGACAATCTCCATACTACTGGTCAATGACCAGGGGAGTCTTCAAATTTTTCTAGACCAGATGAAGGTCATATGTTGACTCTACATGAGCCATAGGGGATGTTCCCAGTCGACTGAACCAGATGAAGGTTCAAGTCTTCCATTTGACTCTACATGAGCCATGGGGAATGTTCCCAGTCGACTGAACCTGATGAAGGTCAGGATAATCCCCATACTACAGGTCCAAAGACCAGGGGATTCTTTAATATCGTCTGTACCAGATGAAGGCCAGGTCTTCTACTTGACTCTACCTGAGTCAATAGGGAATGTTCCCAGTCGACTGAACCAGATGAAGGTCAGGACAATCTCCATACTACTGGTCAAGGATCAGGGGAATCTTCAATATCGTCTAGACCAGATGAAGGTCAAGTCTTCTACTTGACTCTACAAGAGCCATGGGGAATGTCCCCAGTCGAATGAACCAGATGAAGGTTCAGGGTACACTCCGTACGACGGGGAGTTTTCAATGTCGTCTGGACTAGGAGTAGTCCAGGTCTTCAACTACGTCATACTACATTGCTTGCAAATTTCAAAACCACAATCGTGGTAAGTAAAGAAAGGAGAACATTGATACATGTCGCCTGTTGTGTCGACTGGGCTGAAGGTTGATCATGATGTCCCGTATGAAGGATGTTTCTCTGTCTTATGTTTCAAGTCGACCATACATATTGATGAAGGTACAAAAGAGTACAAATACTAGATCTGATGGAAGTCTAAGAAGATTTCATTCTACAACACTTGAAAAAAGTACATTAGAGTCTACATGACCCAATGAAGGTCCAAGAAAGTCTACACACTCCACTATACCTGATGAAGGTACATGGGAGTTTACTCCTCCCGACCTGATGAAGGTCCAAGAAAAGTTTTCATTCTACTATACTTGAACAAGGTATATCAGAGTCTATACTCCATATGACCCAATGAAGGTCCATGAAGGTCATCATTCATTCTCATGATGAGGATTTATGAGACTACGGTTATATGGACTTGGTAGAATGAACTTCAAGTTCATCACTCTTCACACTTCTACGATACTACTGTCGAATGAAGTTTGTCGAATGGACCTGATGAAGGTCAAATGTCATCACTCACTATACTAGACCTGAAGAAGGTTCATGAGACTACAATAGATAAACTTGATGAAAGCCATCAATGTCATCTCTATTCTACGAGACTACTGTTGAATGGAGTTGTCGAATGGACCTGATGAAGGTCCAAAGAGCTATGGTCGAATGAACCTGATGAAGGTCCATGAGACTCATGTTGAATGAACATGTCGTATGGACTTGATGAATGTCTATCAAGGTTATCACTCATTATACTAGACCTGATGAAGGTCCATGTGAATCTTCATTCTACCTGACCTGATGAAGGTCAGGAGACTACGGTCGAATGAACCTGATGAAGGTTCATGAAGCTATGGTCGAATGAACCTGATGAATGTCCATGTGAATTTTTCATTCTACCTCTCCATGAGACTACGGTTGAATGAACATGTAGTATGGACTTGATAAATTTCTATCTAGGTCATCACTTACTATACTAGACCTGAAGAAGGTCTAGGATGCTACAATGGAATGAACTTGATGAAAGTCATCACTCCTCACTCTTCTATGAGACTACTGTCGACTGGACTTGTCGAATGGACTTGATGGAAGTCCAATGAGGCCATTACTCACTATCATAGACTTGATGAAGGTCAATGAGACTATGGTAGAATGAACTTGAAGAATATATGTCAAGGTCATCACTATTCACACTTCTATGATACTACTGTCGAATGGAGTTATCGAATGGACTTAATGGAAGTCCAATGTGGTCATTATTCACTATCCTAGACTTGATGAAGGTCCATGAGACTATGGTAGAATGAACTTGAAGAATATCTGTCAAAGTCATCACTCTTCACACTTCTACGATACTACTGTCAAATGAAGTTGTCGAATGGAACTGACGAAGGTCTATGAAGCTACGGTCGAATGAACCTGATGAATGTCCATGTGAATCTTCATTATACCTGACCTGATGAAGGTCAGGAGACTACATTAGAATGAACCTGATGAAGGTTCATGAAGTTATGGTCGAATGAACCTGATGAAGGTCCATGTGAATTTTCACTCTACCTCTCCATGAGACTACGGTTGAATGAACATGTAGTATGGACTTGATAAATGTCTATCAAGGTCATTACTAATTATACAAGGCTTGAATAAAGTCAATGATACTACAATAGAATGAACTTTGATGAAAGTCACACAGAATTTCCATACTACCTAACTTGATAAAGGTTGGTCGATTGGACCTAAAGGAGATCCAAGAGAGTTTTTCATTCTACTAAGCATGATAAAAGATTCTCTATGTAGTATGGAGTTGGAAATATTAAATCAGTGTAGCATGAAGATAATGACTAACCTTTGACTTAGTCTAGAGGAGTTGATAATCATTCCAAGTAGTGTAGGAGAGATGAGAGTTTTCCATGTAACATGAAATTGATAGCTGCTTCTTAAATTTTTATTCTTCAATTATGCGCATAGAGAGCTACTATTTTTCCAATGTCGTATGGCTTTTATAACAAACATAATGAAACCCTTAATGCACTTTTGGGCCCAAGCAAGCTTCTTTTGTTGACTGGTCAACAAAGAGTCTTACTCTCTCATGGTCACGTCACCCCTTTTATTTTTATTTTTATTTTTTTTAGTAGTGTGTTAGTATGAGGAAATGTGGAGTGTGGCAGCATCTTCGTGGGCTTCTTCTCCATCAGTCGCACCACCAAACAAAACATTGTCTCCCAATGCACGCTATACTAGCCATTATAACAACAATGAGCTCCCCAACAGCCTCAATGCTCTCGGTCGTGACTCCACCAAACAAAACATGTGGTGTTGCTTCTACTAGTTGCCAGGCCATGGTTTCCACGGACAAGGAAAAAGAAATGCAAAATGAGTGAGTTGGTGATGGAGACGTAGCCATGGCTACCCGAGCTGATGTATCGAGAAAGATGTTGCGCACGCTGGTGGTAATGGACAGTAACGCCGCAGTTGAGCTTGATAGAGCGATGTGCATGACTGAGTTCGTTGGGCATGATAACAATTATGTCGTGGTTGACAAAGAAGAAGCCATGCAGCATCTATGGATGTGTGCGTGGTTGATTCTGATGAAGGAGAAGTTGTGACTGTGGAGGATGTCATATAGGCCGTGAGTAAGGGTGAGGATTTGGTGAAGAATAGAGATTTCGACTCGCTTGAAAGTAGATGTGGGACAATATTTTTTGCATGAGAGGTTTGGGCTTTTTGTAGTGTGGCAGTGTGACATGCATATAGCAATAAGACTTGGCAGTTTTGTGTCCTCTTTCTATAGCTTTGGTGCTTGGCACATTGGTCATTTTTCTTTTCTTCACATGACTTTGCAGGCTTTTTAATTACCAGAACAATTTCAAACCTCATGCGAATGTTGGGGCCCACGTTGCAAGTTATTTGCTTCATTCTCAAAGTCTTCTTTCATGGTCCAATAGCTTTCTAAGGTCAACAATTCTCTTTTATATACCATTCTCTTTTAATGCTTGTGTGGCTCTCCTGCTTGTTGCTTTTAGTAAAAGAAAATTGGAAAACCTAAGTACTTGGGCCCACTCTTTGACTTGCAGGCGACTTTAGTTGTTAGAGTTGAGCATGTAACTTTGTCGAGTGGGGAATTTATTTTTTATATGTTGTTTTGTCGAATGGACAATGAGCTGTCAGGCATACGATGTGGTGATGTTGGGCTTGGCTTGTGGTGTGAATCACGTGGTTGCCTTGGCTTGGGCAGTGGGCTGTTTGCTTATTTGCTAGGGTCGACAATATGGTTTTGTGGAATTTGGGCTTTTGAACTAGGCTCTTTGATTCTTGCAAGCATGGTGGGCTTGGCATATGGGCTTGCAGTGGGCGCATTACACGGGCTGGACTCATGCATGCACGCAATCATTTGCTACACGTAGCTTCTTCATATATCTTTCTTGCCAAGCCTACAATCTCGCTCATGGTAGGCTGGCTTTCCGGTAGCTCGTGCATAGCTATGGGTTATGCGTGATGGGATGCTTCCTTTATGATCAGCGGGTGTGGACGTTTACGTAGTCTGAAGGAGAAAAAACTTCTCATGTAGACTGGAGGAGATGAAATCTTTTCACGTCCTCTAGAGGAGATGACAATCATCTTAACGTCTTCTGAAGCAGGTGACACTCCTTTCATGTCGTATGAAGAAGATTGAGATTCATCCATGTCGTATGACGAATGTGGCTGTTCTTCCGTGTTTTTAGGAGCTGATGATTTATAGAGAAAGAGTGTTGATGTTAACTTGATTCGGCTTTTCCTTATTGGTAGTTTGACTCCAGGTAGACTAGAGAGAATTACTCCAACATTTCCTTTCATATGGAAGATGTGACTTGTCGTGATTGGAGAAATATGATGGCTTCTTTGGTGATTACATGGATGGTCGCTTGATGGTGGATTTTCACTTGCCATATTCTTGAATGCTCCTAAGAGATTGGGTTGATAAGATAGTTGAAATGACTGGTAGCCTCATGCCTTTGAATGGCTGAAGAATGAATGTTCCAGATACTATTGGAGATTAGTACTGGAGTTTTACATGGATCAATTTTCATTTTCCATTGATCGTAACTGTTTTGTAGAGTGGCTGATTATGCCACCACAAGATCTGGTGTCTGTTTGTAAGGATTGTAGACTGAGTGGTATTCGCTTGCTATGAATCGCTAAGGCCCCACGGTGGGCGCCAAATTGTGGATGCTGGATTTCGGCCAAGGTCCACAACCAGAATTTATAGGTTGGGGGCACTAGCGATCCTGCAAAATAAAGGTATAGTGAGCGGGAGTAGACTACCCACTGGTGAGGTGGGTGTCGGGGGCACTCCAACGCTCAAGTCAGTAGTATGAAATGAGCAGTAAATATGTAAATGTGAAAGCAAGGTTTGATGTTACCTTGAACTCTTTGGGTTGCCGTGAGGGCGGTGGTAAGTGTATAAGGGGGATGTAGAGCTCTGAGAGAGCTAGTTTCAGAGAGTATAGGCTTGTAAGAAAGAAGTCCTCTCCCCTGTATGCTGAGTTTTATCTCCTTTTATAGATTTGAAAGAGTTTACTTTATAGCTGTAACAGAAGCTGGCAATGGGCCCACAACGTGCTGACATTTCTGGCAAATGAGCCCACAACGTGCTCTGGATTTTATCTTTCGGTGATGAAGAATATTTGCATGTGATAATATATGTTGTGTTTAGGAAAAGAGAGAAACAGTCGGTGAATAATTAAAGAGGTTTGTCCTTAAGCTATTGGATTTGCTTTTGTAAATTATTTAACGTTTAATGGACTGGGTTATTGCTTTAGGCCTCACCTGGTATTGGGTTCGAAGTGAAAGACGATTTTTCCCTTGGCCCAAATTTGGCACGTACAATATGTTGTATCCAAGAACAAAAGGAACAAGTTTCCTTCTAATAGAAAGTTGGAAAAACTTACTTAAATCTAAGCTTTCTTGATTTTTCTTCTTGGTTTCTTTTCTTTTTCTCTCAACACTTTTGTTTAGGTTTTTGGTGGCTTGAAAAAGTGTGAAGCAAAATGAAAAACATAACCTTCATATATTTAGGTCATGGCCGAATTTGGTGGAAAAAATAAAACAAGATTTTTCAATTTTTCCAAACAAATATCTAACAAGTCAAAGCCAATTTGACAACCTTTTCTTTAATTGTAAAGTCAAACTTATACATAAAATAATCATTTCCTAACTTTATCATAATGGTATATATTTATATTTTAATTACTTTAATCATTTAATATTTAAATAATTAACTAAATATAAATATCTCAAATATATGTATTATATTTACATTAAATATCTCAAATACATATATTAATGATATATGTCAAATATCTCAATTGGACATTTAATTAATGTGTATTTAATAAAATCATACATTAAATACAAATACACATTAATTAGGAAATGACCAAAATGTCACTTTGTATGTATTTTTTTGTTTAACCGTTAAACGATTTATAAATAATCAATATTATTCATAAAAGTTGTACTAGTGCTCTATGAGTATATTTCATTAGTGAGACTCTCTAGATTCAGGCATATCTGTCATAAAATCTAATTTTGTGTCCATAATTCATTCACCCGTAAATTATGATGAAAACAGATAAACTCATTGAACCATACGTCATTGCATACGTATAATCCCTCCATCACAGGTATCCAGATTATTTCAGAGAGATATATATATATAAACGTCAAATCTCTATAGATATAATCACGTCGACGTTTCTATTAGCAATCTCTTAATAACACTTAAAACTCGCTTCTACAGTGTATCACGAACCCATAGATTTAACAGATTGCTAATTCCATATTGAATACCTATGCTATGTACATAGAGTTGACGGATTATATCTTGATACACATTGGATATCCTAAGGATCAGTCCACACCTAACGGACAGGCGAAGGTCTGACCTTAATAGGTCGGTGACGTGACTGCCATCTAATTGTAGAGGATATCTCATGTATCCACAGTGGTATCTCAAGTCAAAGAATCATTATGCTACTCAACCCAAGAAGATTCTCATTGACGTTGATGTAGCATCTATTAAGAATCTTTGGTGAGTCGTTCAGTGTTTATCTGCTATAAATACCTACACATTTATATGAGTCTCCAAGACTCATGGTTCATTAAGAAACCATTGGAATCCAAGATTCCAGTATACGATATGTACCAGTTTCAATGGGTTTACTTTACTGACCAAGTAGTGTAAACCTTGACCAGGAACTGTCTAAGAATGACAACTTCATGATACAAATCAATGTCAGTTGCGACGCTTTTGTAACAGTATCATAACTAATCATTCTAAGGTCAATTACGTCTTTACCATATATAAAAAGATGTTATATAATAGAAACTGTTTATTTTATTCATAATAAAATGTTACATTAGTATTTACATAGAAATACATAAGAAAATTGGCGCTCTGAGCACCAACCCTAATAGAAGCATCATCAATAAAAGTCAGAAAATACTTGTTACCGTCGAGTGAATCAACCTCCAAGGGACCACACATATTAGAGTGCACCGGACTGAGCAACTTTGATATTCTCTTTGAAGAGAATTTAAACGAGACTTTGTGTTGCTTACCAAACAAATAATGGTTGTAAGGACCTAGTGTAACATCATTGGTAAGCTCTTTCTTAGTCATGGTAGACAACCCTTTCTCACTCAAGTGACCGAGTCTCTGGTTCCACATGTTAGGGTTGGTGCTCGGAGCGTCAATCCGGATCGTATTTATTTCTAATTCATTAATACGAACAATACATTTTTTCCATAATATTAAATATTAATGGTTGCACCTCTTGTTTTTATATACGTATTCGATCTAATAACTATTAGATTGAAACTAAATCTGATTTAGTGATATCTATATATTAGACAAAGACCCTAGGATTTACAACGTAGTGCACAGTTACAATGTAGTTTGTAATTGACATTGGGAAGTATCACTATAAGTTGTATATTCTTAAATAAATTTCATGGTCAAGATTTACTGACACAAGTCGGTTAGTAAAATCCGCTGAGACCAATACATGTTGTATATTGTGACTTGGTCTGATGGTTTATCCCAACAAACGATGCATCTCGGGAGACTCGTATAGACGTGTAGGTGTTTATTTGATAAACATTGAACGACTCACCGAAGATTTCCTAATAGATGGTACACCAACGTCAATATGAATCTTCTCGAGTCGAGTAGCATAATGGTCCTTCGACTTGAGATACCATTGTGGATATATGAGACATCTTTAACACTTTGATGACAGTCACATCAGCGATCTATTTAGATCAGACTTTTGTCTGCTCATTGGATGCAGACTGATGCTCATGATATCCTGTGAGTATCAGATAGAATCCGTCAGTCCTGTGTACAGGGCATATGTATCATGTACGTATTTTCGATCTAGTAAATCCATGTCCGTGGTATACTTCGGAAGTGAGTTCCGAGTGTTATTTAGAGATCGTAAATTTGAAAGTCGACAATATTATACCTTAGGGATTTGACGTTCCTATTTATATCCCTGTCATAATATTGATAGCCTTTGACAGAGAGATTATACCTATGTAATGACCTCGACTTGCATAATTTAGCGAGATTATATATGGTCGTCATAATTTACGAGTGGGTGAATTATGGACACGGAATTTGATTTAGTGACAGATAAACCTAAACTTAGAGAG
Organism: Zanthoxylum bungeanum; assembly: GCA_019454045.1. Taxonomy (NCBI): domain Eukaryota; kingdom Viridiplantae; phylum Streptophyta; class Magnoliopsida; order Sapindales; family Rutaceae; genus Zanthoxylum; species Zanthoxylum bungeanum. Next base: position 40,345 of record SKCR01029565.1, on the reverse strand, counting down.
TCCCACAATATGAAGTGTACTTGTTGAGTACTTGGGTAATACGTTATGAATAATACAGATTATTCATAATACTTTATCGGATTAAATGAGTTAATTAGAATCGTTTAATCGGTTAAATGAAAATACATGCATTAGAGGATTTTAGTCAATTAATAATTAATATGTATTTATATTTGATACAAAATTTGATTTGATACATATTAATTAATTATCAAATGAGATTTTGACACATGTCATTTATATATGTATTTTGTTATTTAGTGTAAATAAAAATACATATATAATAATAATTGTATTAATTAATTATTTAGATAATTAAATGTTAAATATTTAGATAATTAAATAATATCTATATTACATAATTGTTGTGTAATATGTTTAATTATTATTGGTTTCTAATGATATTAAACTTTAAGGTTGAAGTATTCAATTTAATTTTGTCTACTTTAAACTTAATGTTTAATTAAATCAACTAATATTCATTTTTAATAATTGTTATTACATATGTTTATTTATTATTGGTAACAATTGGCTTGTTTCATTTAAGGTTTTGGTTATCAAAATGAATTTGATAACTTAAAAGCTTATTAGATATTTTTCAAAAGGATAAAAATGCCCCCAATAATTCGGCCATGTGCATATTAAAAGGGAAAAATTGTTTTCTCTTTCATAAACTTGTCTTGGCTAAGTTTCCACCATTTTTAGAGAGCTTCCAAAATTATTTTGAGAGAAACTTGAGAGAAAGTGAATAAATCAAGAAGAAAGTTTAAGGAAATTTGAAGATTTTTAGGTAATCTTTTATATTCTTAAGCTTATAAAATTTGTTTCTTGTTCTTGAGTATCTAGAATTGTTTTAGGGTTTCTTTCTTTCTTAAATTTTGGGGTTTTTTTATTTGGAGGATGAATTGAGAGGCTAAATGCATGTATGAAGTTTGATTGAATAATTTTAGTGTAATATTAGTTCAATTTTATCATTTGATGACTTGTTATCATTATAGAGTGTTATGACCACTCTTGTAACTCCTAGAATTATTCTTGAGTTCTTCGTTGGTGGTGGCTTGATGAGTAGAAAATATATCACTATTTATCGTCCCTTTTACCTAATATTTTGTATTGTTTCTCGGGTTTTATGAATGTTTTGATGTGTTTTGTGTTATTTTGCAGATAAATAAAGTTTTGGGACTCAACGGAATCACCTTGGGGCTAAAACGATGAAAAACGGACAAAAAGGGTAAAATTGGAATTTTGTATCGTGACGCGCAGTGGTTACTATGCCGCTGACACTCATCATCGCCACATCATCCCTATATCAGCACGAGCATCATCATCACACCATCATGATGTTGCCAATAATTCAGCCTGATGACACGTCATCACTTACGTCAGCATGACATCAGCATAATAATTCACTTTGCCGACACGCGTCATTGTTTACGTCAGCATGACGTCAGCGTCAAAACGTGCAAGCCTTCACGCATCATGACGTAGAGCCATTAATTTTGCTGACAGCCACGTGTCATCATCTCGTCAAGTCGTGTACACGAGTCAAGAATCAACGGCGCGTCACGACGCGCGGCTTATAAATAGAAGCTGATTTCATTTTCCAAATTCATACTTTCCTTAAGGTTCTAATAAGGATCTAAGGATTGTATCTTATTTGTTTAAGTTTTTGTAATTTAAATTATGTATTTTTATTTCTAGTAATAGTAGTAGTTTATTTACTTTATATTTCTTTTATATTTTGTAGTTAATTTTATGCTGGGGAATGGTGAAATCTTTATTATGATAATTTAGATTAATCTCTCTTAAATTATAATATATAAATTATCTTAAAACTTGACTTAATTGGATACTATCTTTATGGTCGGTTGGAATTAATTCAAAATCTGACTTAATCAGGATACCACCTATATGGTCGGTTGGTAATATCATGCAAATTTATATATTATAATAAGGGAGATTTCTAAATTAGAAATGGTAAAGGTGGATCCCGTAACCCCGACATTTTATTTTTATTCTAGAGAAGTGCTGAAACACAATATTCTTAAGCTTAATAATTGATATAATTTTATTATTAGTATTGCTTTGATTTGTTTATTGAATCTTAAGCTTAATGCTTCTTATTGCCTGATCACCAATAAGATTGATATGGTAAACTTAAAATGAACTTGGAAAAGAGATTTTAGATTTCAGTCTTAGATTCAATAGCTCACGATCTCACCTTAGGGTAGATGTCCATTAGGTAGATTTCCTTACAAGATAGACATATATCTGTCGGGCGGGGGTAGCCACAATTGGAACTTGAACTTAATGAATTTAGGTAACTTGGTTAACACAGACATATGAATAATTGGTTTATTTTGGGTGTTTGCATCTGACCATCGGAAGAGGTTTTTCCATAACTTTGTGTTCCAGGTTAGCAAACTGATTTATTACATATATATATAAGAGAATCAATTCATCATTAGAATAATATTGTGTATAATCACAACCCTAGATGTTTATTTTCTTTATCATTAATTTCTTTTGTTTTATTTTGTATTTTTATTTATTTATTTAGCAAATCCACATTCAACCAACCAATCAGCAATCATTCCCTTCTCACGCTAATTGGATACCTGTAAACATTTAGCATCAATAATTAATAACAACAGTATAAATTAAGTCCTCGTGGGATCGATATCTTTATACTACTTGAGCGATACGTGCGCTTGCTTTACGTGTGTGTTTACCACCGATCAAGTTTTTGGCGCCGTTGTCGGGGACTTATTTTTCTTGAGTTATTAAATTTGAAGCTATCTATTTTACTTGTATCTAATTTTCTTTATTTTTATTTGTAATTTTTATTTATTTCTTTTATTTTTCAGATGGTTGAAAATGGAACATTATTGGGCGATGGAAGAATTACGAGCTTTACAAGAAGAAGATACACCTCATATCATGGAACATCAGTCCGATTTTTTGAGGCCTGTTGTCCAGCCCAACAACTATCCATGGATGTTAGAGCCATTCAACACAACATTTGATCAACCATTTCATAACACAATTATCAGATGTAAGATATGTGATGGTAACCACCCTAGCAATCATTGTGAGTACAACTACAATTCATGGTGGCAGAACTATCAAAATCCTTCATAATATGATGAACCAACATATTTCACTGAACCATATTCTTCATCTTATCCACCATCAACGTATGATCTTCCTCAAAAATAATACTCATCAGAGGAAAAATGAATGATAAGAGAGATGGTGGACATGCTCGAGGCACACAACAAACGAATCGATGACATGCTTCATAGACTGACAGATCAATCGAGACAATTAATAGAAAACCAGAACAACATACCTCACGAAATATTTTCAGATGACACTGACAAAGCCTTCGAGTACCAAAGATTTAATGATGATACCTTAATAGAGGAAGAGGCTGAACAGTATCAAGAGTCAGAGGTATCAGTTCTGGAGCCCGAACCAACAGAGTTTCAATTTGTTCTGGATAATTCTCTTGTCGCTAATTACATCTCTGAGGAGGAACAAGTAGCAGAGCTATCTGTACCAACTACACCAACAAGTGAGGATGAAACTATGCATCCTCAAAATGAAGATTATGGAGCATGCATTGCATAGATGTTTGAAGAAGAGCTACCTGATCCGTTCATACCAACCACATAGGATAAAAACCTACAATCAGACATATCTTTATAGCTTCAGGTTGACACTTATGGAGCATGCATTTCATGGATGACAGATGAAGAGTTGAATAATGAAATTCTGAAGTACAACTGTGAAGAAAAGGTGGAGCAAGAAGCAGAACAAATGGAGGAGCAAATGTCTGATCATATTGAAGATCTCATAACTTTAGAGAAACATCACTGTATTGGGGAGTACAAATCAAAGACACCGCCTAGAAGCTTGACAGAATGGAACAACCATTCAAAGTCAAGCACCATACGAGACCTCATGTGTTTCTCTCTTTTCTTTCAGGAATCAATGGAGCGACAAAATTTAAAAAGGTGGCACAAGCACTGAATGAGACAAATTTCTTTTTGCTACCTTATCATTGGAAGAGACCCTTCAAAAGTAATGCACATGGGATTGTCTTTAATCAGACATCCAAAACCACGCTGAAACCTTCTTGACAAATGGACTTCAGTCACGTCTGGCTGAAGACTAAACATTTAGCGCTAGCAAGGAGGCAACCCATGCAAAAAAAATTATTTTCATTTAAATTTTTATTTTTGTATTTGTGTAAACATGTTGTAGAATTTTTAATTTTGTGTGTTATTTTTATAGAGAAAAACATAGACGAAGCACTTAAAGCAAAGAAAACCAGTGAAAATGGGGTTATCACCGAATAAAATTTGACAAAATCGCGAAGATAAAAATTCAATTCATCAGAGATGGCAGAGTAAGGAATCAACTCTTGAGACGCATCTTAATGGATAAGTTAAAGAGATTCATATTTTGCCAAAATAAAATCTCGCGTCGTGACACATAAAACCCCGTGCGTCGCGACACGCTGACCTAACACGTGAACACTCAAATTTTAGGGCGTCGCATCGCGACACAGAAACACTGTGCGTCATGATGCGAATGCGATTCTAGGACTTAAACTAGTGGCCGCCGCTTATCTTATTCATTTCCATTTTCATATTCCTCTTTGTTTTTCTTCATCTTTTCTTCATTTTTCTTCACCCAAGACTCGATTTCTCCTTCAAATCACTCAACCAAACTCATTAAACACCAAATCTTCCATTTTCCCCTTGATTTTCTCTCTCAACCAAACACTCAAATCCATTTTTGCGTGAATCACTCGGATTTGGGACTCAAGATTACGATTTGGGTACTTTTTCTTCCTTTAATTTTCAATTTTTTTTCTATTTTGCGAATATAAAAAAAAACAGTGCTTGTCTTTTGTTGTTGTGGGTGTTTGTGAAAATTATTATTGATAAATTCATAGAAATTGGGGGTGAAGTTTTGGCAGTTGTGGAATAATTATGAAGTGTTAGTGTTAGGTTGAAATTTTGAAATTTTTAAAAATTAGGGGTGATTCTGTTGGAATTTGTGTAAAAATTTAAAATTGAAAATGGCCCCTAAGAGAATGAGAACCTCAGCGGCTGTCGGATCTAGTTTTGATGCAACAAAATTTTTACCGGCAGTTGCTAAGCCACGATATGAAAAATGGATGGGACAAAAAGTCCCGTAATTGAGAGAGGTTTTGAGATTAACCCCAGACAGTTCCCCTAGATTGATAGAATCATCGCCACTGGGCATTGGCATAAGCTTTGCCAACAACCTCACCCAGTCTGTGTACCAGTTGTCCGTGAGTTCTACGCCAATGCTTACGAGGATCAGGCGTACCAGGTGTTAGTACGAGGTCGACAAGTGACATTCGATAGGTCCACTATCAATAGGTATTATCGATTGCCCGATATGGAGGCAGATCAATATTCGACAGTCAGAGAGCATTTAGATATGACTCATCTCATAGAAATACTTTGCATCCTCAATGCTGTATGGGATATGAGTAGCAGCAGGGAATATTTAAAGATGAGTTCTAGATATCTTAAGCCTGATGCTAGGGTTTGGTTTCATTTCCTTACCCGAACATTATTGCCAGAGACCCATATTACAAATGTAACTAAAGAACGAATGATCATGTTATACTGTCTTCTGGAAGGTCATACCATTGGTTTCGGTGGGCTAATATCCCAACATAGTTTGGGCATCACGCTCTATACAAACTGAATTGCTGTATTGCAGCTTAATTACAAACCTATGCACACGGGCCAGAGTGCCCATGGACCTTAGGGAAGAGATGATGCAGTCCACCACTGCATTATCCAACAACTCAAAGCAGAGCGGCATGCTCATGTCGGGTCATCCTCATCAGCACTTGTACAACCACAGTAGCATCCTCAACAAGCGCCATGACCATCGCGATCTCGCTCCATATCATAACGAGTTGATCGGTTGGAATCTCAGGGAGACTACATCGCTCAACTGCTTCAGCGAATGGCACATCATCAAGGATTGAGTGATGATCAGATTCCAGCCTATCCAGGCGACATCAGCGAGGACGACGAGGAAGTTGAGGATTGAAAAATCACGGTAACATTGTTCTTTTATCTTTCTTTTTATTTTATAACGCATTGGGGACAATGCTAGGTTTAGGTTTGGGGTTGAGGTTGCTTATTTTTATTTGTCTTCTCCGTCAAATTTTTTTCTTTCCTGTATATTTTTTTCCCTGCATGTCGTGTGTCTTGCATGTTTTGCGTGTTTTAATTTTTGCATGTTATATTCAATATTTATATATATAAATAGTCTAATGATGAGATTATTTGTCTTAGTAAGAAGTTATATGAAAAGATAAATGTTAATTTCACTTTTTATCTTATACTTTGAACCTAATATCTAGGTCAGACTCATATGCACTTAAAAAAAATAGTTCTGTAGCAGTTAGATAATAAGGAATTAACAAAGTGACTAGTTGAAATAATCAGAGGTTGATGAATGACTATTTGCCTGAATATTTGTTTCTGTCTGCATTTATTTATGATGTGCGATATGATGATTAAAAAAAAGAAAGAAAGAATAAATAAAGTTCTTACTTAGTAACCGGGCCTCTTGTCTCAATAAGCAATAATTGTTCGCGTCAAACGGTATAGCTTTTAACACCTGATATCCGAGTAATTAAGTCTGTAGGAGTATCTTAACACCTAGTACCCTAAAGCCAACTAGTTTGGGAGTCACTGGCCCAAAGTTCGCTACATGTAATTAAACCGTATACACACGTCAAGAATTAAAGGCACGTCACGACGCGTAAAGTTCCACGCATCGTGACGCGTAATGCTGAATTTTTCCTATAAATAGAAGCTGATTTCATTTTCTATATTCATACTTTCCTTAAGGTTCTAATAAGGATCTAAGGTCTGTATCTTGTTTGTTTAGGTTTTTATAATTTAAATTATATATTTTTATTTCTAGTAGTAGTAGTAGTTTATTTACTTTATATTTCTTTTATATTTTGTAGTTAATTTTCTGCTGGGGGAAAGATGAAACCTTTATTATGATAATTTAGATTAATCTCCCTTAAATTATAATATATAAATTATCTTAAAACCTGACTTAATTGGATACCGCCTTTATGGTCGGTTGGACTTAATTAAATTGATTTTCACCTGACTAAATTGGATACCGCCTTTATAGTCGGTTGGAATTAATTCAAAATCTGACTTAATCAGGATACCGCCTATATGGTCGGTTGGTAATATCATGCAAATTTATATATTATAATAAGGGATATTACTAAATTAGAAATGGTAATGGTGGATCCCCTAACCCCAGTATTTTATTTTTATTCTAGGAAAATGATGAAACATAATATTCTTAAGCTTAATAATTGATTTAATTTTATTACTTAACCTTAATAATTGATTTAATTTTATTATTGGTAATGCTTTGGTTTGTTTATTGAATCTTAAGCTTAATGTTTCTTGTTGCCTGATCACCAATAAGATTGTTATGGTAAACTTAAAATGAACTTGGAAAATAGATTTTAGGTTTCAGCCTTAGATTCAATAGCTCACGATCTCACCTTAGGGTAGATGTCCCTTAGGTAGATTTCCTTATAGGATAGACATATACCTGTCGGGCGGGGGTAGCCACAATTGGAACTTTAACTTAATGAATTCGGGTAACTTGGTTAACATAGACATATGATTAATTGGGTTATTTTAGGTGTTTGAATCTGATCATAGGAAGAGGCTTTTGCATAACTTCGTTTTCCAAGTTAGCAAACTGATTTATTACACATATATAAAAGAATCAATTCATCATTGGAATAATATTGTGTGGAATCACAACCCTAGATGTTTATTTTCTTTATTATTAATTTCCTTTTTTTTATTTTGTATTTTTATTTATTCATTTAGCAAATCCACATTCAACCAACCAATCAGTAATCATTCCTTTCTCACCCTAATTAGATACTTGTAAACATTTAGTATCAATAATTAATAACAACAGTAGAAATTAAGTTCTCGTGGGATCGATATTTTTATACAACTTGAGCGATACGTGCGCTTGCATTACGTGTGTGTTTACCACCAATCATGGCTTTGATTGGTGTAAATATTAATATGATTAATGTTGAGAAAAATGGATTTGAAGCATGAAAAATGACATTTTTGAAACCCATATCAGATCTGGAAATTCTAGAATTTTGGTGATGAAAATATGTTATTTAAATGTATTGGATGTGTATTGGCCATTGGAATAATTTCTGGAAATTGTTTTGGATTAAAAATATGCAAAAATGGTGAAAAACGGTGTTATAGGATGAGTTTCGGGCTTACCGGGTGTCCGCTATCCAAACAGTGAATTGGTCACTGTTAGGGCAGCCCATGAACTATCCAAATACTGTTGGAGCTGACCTGGGCAACTCCCGTGTGTATTGGTTGGTCGGTTCGGACAAAAACACGTTTTATGTTATTTTACGAAAAAAAAAAAAAAAAAAAATTGTTTTCGTCAAAGTTTCGTGGTATTTCTAACTTATTTATGTCGTTATTTGATATCGAATAAATATGTTTAGGTGAAATATGTATGAATTATTCATATGGGATATTGAATAATTTATTCGGTAAGTTTAAAAATTGTAAAGTTACAATTTCGCCTGAACCACGCCTTCTGTTGCTCCTGACCCCAATAAAATGATATCTGAGCCAGTCTGATCCTAAATCTATTACATTTATCATGCTTGATATATGATATATAATCCAATTTTGATATTTGCAAATGCTTGCAATCTAGACGTTTCTTGATTCTTCGGTTCTACGCTAACGGGAAAACGTAACCGAGATTTAATGATTAAGTTAAGTTATGTTTTATCGGGTAGAATTAAATTGTTGAGAAATTGATCTAGATTAAATATCTACATTTGATGTAGAGTAAACCCTCTTTTGGAATATCTCCGTTTAAATAAGGCATTAAAGTGACTAGTATTAGGAATACTTGTTCCTTGGTCCACCTTGTCAGTACGAATGCGAATGATTTCCTGATGTTGTAGCTGTATCGTTCCAAAGCTGTGCAGTTATGGCTGATGGTAGTTCATTTGGGCCGGTAGAACTTATATGATAAGAGACAAATTCAAGTGAAAGTGGAAATCCTGAACGTGGCAAAGTTGTCAGGACTATATCGATAGCTTGAGTTTGTCATTGACAAGTGAAGCCTTGATACGCCTCCTGTGAACGTGTCAAAGCTGTCACAACGAGAAACGATCAGGACCAAAATTAGGAGTCACAATGAATGTGATTGACAATGAGTTGTCTACCTGTGCATATACGTAGGCGAGAACGTGCCAAAGTTGTGAGTCGAAATATATTCATGGGGTTCACTTCTCACTATGGAATTCAATTTAATTGTTGAATTCTCATTTTCGTTGGGGATTACGATATTACGTAAAGTAGTGGGAGGCACTACTGGTTAAAAAATCCATAACTAAGGCAGTGTGTAATATTATGAAAATTGTCGCTTATGTTTTCCTTATTCTATTATGTTGATATAATTAAAGTTTTAATTCACTGTATGCATATTTTATATATGTTTTCTGACTTCACTTATGGTTGTAGATTTCTAGAATAGGTTCTAGATTAAGAGTAGGCTTGGATATTGTTAGATTAGTCTAAACCATCTGAAACTGTTGTTCCAATTTTCTTGAAAAATCAAGATGGTTAGTGACTTAGTTACTAAGTCACTAAAGGTAATCTAAATAGATATCTGTTTTAGGATATATAATTCTATAGAGAGAATAGTTTCTTATGCAGTAAAGATTGACATTAATTGGTTCATGTCTCGAGATTCTTCACCGGCATTAAGAAGATCCCATTAGGTACTTATTTATCTGCTATTGACGTTTCTTGGCTTTAGTGACCTTTAGAGGTCACGTGTCCGACACTGTTTGCTAATTAATGATTTGCAATTGTTGTGAATAGTTAAAGGTAAATTATAAAGCTAAAGAAAGAATATGCGTATAGTTGTGTGTAGAAAATATTGATTCTCACAACACGACAACTATAGGTATTAGATACCAGATCTCCCATCTAGTTATTTGAAATATTGTTTAGTGATTATTTTGATATTTGATATCAGAACTTGCGACTATTGAATAGTTACTAGTTCTATATAAACAGTTGTTAAATATTTTAATACGACTAGTAGTGTCATTGATGAAGAGATAAACATTAAGAAAAATATTCGAGTTAAGTAAATAACTTAGAACAATATTTTAAGAGATTTTATCACTTAAGCATTAGATGCTTATTCCTTATGGTAAAGGATGGTCTGATACGAGATCACATCACATATCCTTACCCATTTAATGAATATTGTATTCGGGAATGTGATTAAATCTTATTTAACCAATGATTGTCATTGGACCATAAAAATTATTAAACTAATATATTATATGTATGTAGTTTAATGAATTGTAAATTGCTTAAGGTAGTTTTCTTTACTTCGTAACTTAGTCAATGAGTTTTCATGACTTAGTTACATGTTTATGATGAAATGCGGATAGATTATTTTGACTGGTTCAAAGATATTCGATCTGAAGTTTTGAAAACTGTATCTCTAAAATTCATTATGAGACTTTGAATTGTTCAAAGATGTTTGATATGATCAAACATATAAATTTATGGCAATTAGTTCTAAGATTATTCAAAGAGTATGATTCTTTCTCAATATTATTCTTCTACGATTCCATCGTGATGGAATTGGTTAGTGGGAAAATATTGTGATATTTTATATCTTACCACAAATGTACGGTGTCAAAATTTAGTATAAATCAGTGAAAGAGTGTCGAACCCACAGAGATTGTGTTCAACTTACACTAAGTACTATAATGAACAGAAATTAAATTAAGAATAATTTGTATTTAAAACTAAACACTAAATATGCAAGATATTTAAACGTTAAATACGATAAACCAGATGAGAGAGATTCTAGAGTTTGATTTCACCTAGCTATCCCCTATATATTTGTCATGCCAATTAACTTGTTCAGTTGTATTGTTTATAAGTCAAGAATCCTCAAGTATTCACTCTCTCTCTCGAGTAACGGTGAAAATATTATCAACTACAGATTTCGATATCCCTATAAAAATCTAGTAATTAACAACTCATTACGTCTTGTGACTCTATGTTAATGACTTCAAAGGCATTATAGATTCTCTCGAATTCTATAAAATCCTAAGTCATATTCTCTAGATCTTATTCAAAATCCCCTCTCTTTAGTGATAGATTCTAAACATTCATCATCTTAAATTGTGGCCAACAATCAAGAAGCATTAAACTCAAAAGAATATAAATAAATTGAAATATAACTTCATAACAACATTAACAAATAATACATAGGTTCAAAACATTGGTTACATCATCCTCTAGAATTGTAGATTTAGTTCATGAAAAAAGATAATAACAATGAAAATATGGTCATGAATATAATAGACATCATGAGAGTTAAAGATAAAAACTAGAAGATTAAACCTGAATTGAATCCATTTGTCTTCGGACCCGCTTTTGTCTTCTCTTATCGCTCTTCGATCTTTCTTCTTGGATCTCTCTAAAATATGTTTTTTTGTGTTTTGTGCTGTGTATTAGCCTCCTCCTTGAGTTTTGGACGAACTAATGTATTTATAATATAGCCCTAGGGTCATTGTGCATGTTAAAACCCTAAAATTAGTGTTTTTGATCGCTGCGGGGCACTACGGTGCCCAATTCTCTGGTTTTTGTATGTGTGTCTGTCGAATCCGCATCACGACGCGTAGCAAGGGCTCATCGTGATGCGTGGCAGGTTTACTGGTTGTTTGATTTCCACTTTTCTGCTCTTCCCGCATGCTTCCGATGCGTCCGTATGGTCCCAAAACACGTATAAAAACCTCAAGATTCATGTATTAATGCTTCCTATAAATAAAACATAAAAGAACTACAAAATACATTAAATGATACAGAAACTAACAAAATAGTAAGCTAAGAATGTAGGAATAAGTGAGTATAAACCACACTTATCAAACGCCTCCAAACTTAAGATTTTGCTAGTTCTGAGCAAAAGACTAAATAAAAATTAATTAAATAAAATTAAAAAAAAAATTAACTATGCCACTTTCGTAGGGATCACGATTGCATTTAGCGTATGCAACAAGCCTTTAAACCCCTAAGCGACCCTAATGGACGAGTTATACTCTCGTGAGGGCTTACAGCGACGACACCCACAAACGTCATTTACAAACATACAATCATGCAAAAATATAAAAATAATAAAATCAAATAAAATAATTCTGATAGTTATGCATAAAATTATCCTCAAAGAATGTTTATCAATGAAATCAGAGAACCTTCAAAGTACGTAATTGCGACTCAAATCCAAGTTCTTGAATAAACCATCTAAGCCAGACTCAGTGTGTGTGTGTGTGTGTAAAGGTTCAGTCACAACTCGACTCATAAGTAAGCCAACTCAATGATTTCATCTCGAAAATTGAGATCCAATGGGTCAAACCAATCTAGATATCTCAAAAAGTATTCTGCATTTGCCTTTCTTTGCTTCATATGGTAGGATTTTTTTTTATTCTCTTCTTTTTCTTCTTCTTCTTTCTTTTTTTCAACACACCTACCCTTTAAGATAGCATTTCTCCTCATATTAGTCCTAACACTCGCCAATAGGTAGCTTCACGCTTATCGGTTATAGGTGGTTCTTTTTCTTATCATACCATACATCATAATACTATCATATTGAGATAGATATCTAAGCAAACAGTCATTCATCGGCAAACAATTTCTTCAACTAGTCACATTGCCAACTACTTAGGTTCTTACTGCTAAAAACCTATTGTTAAGTGCTTACGAGTCTAACCTAGATGATGTGATCCTAGCAACATGGATCGATTTCGTTTGTTTAGGCTTATTTATTATTTATTTGCATGTATGGAACCAACGGGGATTACCATTTTTATTTATTATTTGGGTTAGTTTATTTTATTTAGTTATGGGTTCAAAATGGGCTAAAAATTAGGAATTATAGGCTTTTAGTTGATAATGGGTAGTTTATGGCTATATTAGTCTTTTTAGCTCTCTTAGGGTTTGAGTATGTTACTATTTAAACTCAAAAACAACTCTTAATGAAGGACCCTATTATTTGTGCGTGAATAGTAACTTTTTCTTGAGATTGAGAAAATTTTATCACCGTTCAGTGATTGAACAAAGACTTATCAAAGGGTTGGCATCCTTTGTGGCGTCCAATTTGCTGGTAAAATTCATCTAAGGCTATCTCCAAGGGTTTTCAAGGACAGGTTCTTTGGGGGTCTACGGGATCTTGGATCGGATTTCGTCTTTTCGTATCCGGTTTCGTATCAATTGGTTATCAGAGCCAGATTTCAGGTCTGACTTTTAATTATTTATCTCTATTTTTTTTCTTTCTTTTTTTCTTTCTTTTTCCGTTTCTTCTTTGTTTCAGTACGTCTGTCAATTTTTTTTCTTTCCTTTTGTTTTCTGTTAGCGTTCTGTCCCAAAAAATAATAATAATAATAATAATAAAATTATGCACTTTCGTTTGTCAATCAAGAAAAAAAAGAAAAGAAAAGAAAAGAGGAAATTTGTTGTTGACGCCTGACACCTATCCATTAGCTTGTTTAAAATTGCAGTGACTGTTGACCATTAATCTTTACTTTGTTAGTTGGGTTGTTTGGTTCAAAAAAAAAAAAATTTGCAGTCTGTAACCCAAAAAAACAAAAAAAAGTTAAGTAAGTTCACGCCTGTGAGGCTGTGAACCAAAAAAAATGTTTTCTGGAATTGCGTTTGTCAGTCAAAAAAAAAATTTCCTTCATTGGCTAGTGCAGATCAGTAGGCAGTAGGGTTTGTTTGCTTTTTGACCTTTTTACATGAGAACTTGTTAATAAGTTGTTGATGTTGTTAAAAAAAAATCAGATCTAGTCAGTAAAGTTCGATCAATTATCTTGTGTGTTAAGTTGTGCTAGGGATTGTCTTAGTGTTCCTTAATCGAAAAGAAAATTTTTGGTTGAATTTGTCACTGAATTTGATTTTGATTTTTTTGTGTTTTGTTTCGAGTCTCATGTGGTTTTTTTAGTCTTATTTTTATCTTGTCTTTGTCTTTGTCATTTTTTTTTGTCTTTTCTTCCTTCTTGAGTTTGTTTTTGTCAAGATACCAAGTGCATTGGTTGATATTATGGGGCAACCAAGAGATAATATCTCTCGTACTAGAGTATTTGTGAAAGATGAGGTGTGCAGTGTGATTATTGATGGGGAACAGTGGGCTAATTTAGTTAGTACCAGCCTCGTGGAGAAATTGAGGTTGTCATTGTGAAACCATCCTAAGCCTTATATGTTGCGAGGTTTGCCTAATTGTGATGAGGTTAAGGTGGAGTATCAAGTCATGGTTGCCTTTACTACTAGGAGGTTTCATGATGAAGTATTATGTGATGTGGTGCCTATGCTTGATTGTCACGTATTGTTGGGTGGGTCATGGAAGTATGATAAGCAAGTGTGGCATCATGTTGAGAGGAGTAGGTACATTTATGTCACGGAGCGGAGGTCAGTGATTCTTTCTCTTTTAACACCACAACAAGCCTATAAAGATCAATTAATAATGAAGAGGAGAAGTGAGGTTGAAAAGAGGAAAAAAGAAAGAGCTGTCGAGTGCTTAGCAAATAAACTTTCTAGTGATATTGTTAATGTCAAAGAAGAAAATATGAGCATGGTAGTGAGTAAGCAAGTAGTGATGAGTGAGTGTGATGCGAAGGTTGTTGCTATTGCTGAGGTGGATGACGTAGCTGTTGCTGGTGATGATAAATTTGAAGCTCAATACATGGCTAATTGTATTGATGCAATTACATGTGTAGTCAAATGTGTTGAGAGTGTTGAGCATCCAAATGAGAGTAGTGAGCCGGGAAACACATGGGTAAATACGTGTGAGAGTTTTGTGAGTGTTAAACATGTAGAATTTGTTGTGAATGAGAATGAGAGTGTGAACTTAATTAGGAATCTCATTGGGACAGTGGGTGAAATAAAATTAGATATTGCGGAAGAGTATGGGCAAGATGGAACAATACACAAGCATTATTGTACTAACATTGACACTTTTATTCCATGTGATTTTTCATTGTTCCAGAATAATCGTCCAATTGATTTTATCAATACTATATATGATCCGGGCACGGATTCGAGGACGAATCCTTTTCAATAGAGGGAGAATGATGTGATCCTAGCAGCATGGATCGATTTCGTTTGTTTAGGCTTATTTATTATTTATTTGCATGTATGGAACCAACAGGGATTACCATTTTATTTATTATTTGGTTAGTTTATTTTATTTAGTTATGGGTTCAAAATGGGCTAGAAATTAGGAATTATAGGCTTTTAGTTGATAATGGGTAGTTTAGGGCTATATTAGTCTTTTTAGCTCTCTTAGGGTTTGAGTATGTTACTATTTAAACTCAAAAACAACTCTTAATGAAGGACCCTATTATTTGTGCGTGAATAGTAACTTTTTCTTGAGATTGAGAAAATTTTATCATCGTTCAGTGATTGAACAAAGACTTATCAAAGGGTTGGCATCCTTTGTGGCGTCCGATTTGCTGGAAAAATTCATCTAAGGCTATCTCCAAGGGTTTTCAAGGACAGGTTCTTTGGGGGTCTACGGGATCTTGGATCGGATTTCGTCTTTTCGTATCCGGTTTCGTATCACTAGATCATCTACTCAAGGCATCAGATAAAAATCAATTGGGACTTATCGTTTCTAAAATTTTATCTAAAGCAAACAATTTCATCATTAGATTTATGCTTTACTATCAAGGAATAAAAACGAATATATATATATATTATTATTTTTTATAACATGGACTAACACTACATGCACACACCCTCAAACTTAAAACTTGCATTGTCCTCAATGAAAGATAAATATAAAGAAACAAAAGTAAGGAACAACACTACCGTGCATGGAGTTGAACAGGCTCCTACTGGTCAGAATTTGGTTGCACGGGCTTTGTGTGTCTCGTGCTACCTGCATAAATAACATTCAAACTAATAAATAGATAAATAGCGCACAATAAAATAGAAATAAAAATAAAAATAAACAAATGCAATGGTTGTCTCCCCGCTAGTGCTAAGTTTAACATCTTTAGCCAAACGCAACCACCCAATTGATCACGGTGGCTTCTTATTTAGTATCCACCGACTGCTTTGACATGAAAAAGATAGCTTGGCAGGCTGTGGCAGTTTATCCAAATACTCCTCACTGCTGTTTGGTCATGGAGGAAGTAATTTGTCCAAGCTGTGTTTCTAAAGACTTCATTGTTGCCCCGATATTTTCCATGTGTGTCTCAATATTGTTCAGCCTTGATTCATTCTTCTCAAACCTCGCTGAAGTATTAGCAACAAACGTGCTCATGAAATATTCCAAGGAAGATTTCTGCTCAGCTCTTTGATAGTCAAAGCTTGATGAAGGTTGCAAGGTATTCTCTGTATTAGCATATGACAGGTTTGGATGATAGCGGTTAGGCACAGGATTGCCTCTATAGTTGTTGAAGTTCCGATTGTTAACATATTTGTAGCCGCCGCTGATTCAATAGATGTTTGTGCTCGTGGATTTGTGAGGGCTGCTACTTGAGTAGATAGGGTGGAAATCTGAGCTGTTAGTGCCAAAAAAGAGGGTTCACTTCATATATTCCAGCTATTTTGGTCACTGTAGCGCATTCACTTGGCCATTGAAAATAGTTAATGGCCATTTCTTCTAACAGGTTATAGGCGTCCTCAACTGATTTCTTGAATAGAGCTCCCCCAACTGCAGCATCAACCACACTCATATTCGAACCATTCAGCCCATTATAGAACAACTGAATCTGGATCCAGTCTGCATAATCGTGTTGTGGACATCTTCGGAGTAAATCCTTAAAGCGCTCTCATGCTTCATACAGAGTCTCAGTCTCCAGCTGCTTAAATATACTGATTTATGCCCTCAGTTAAGCTGATTTAGCTTGTGGAAATAACCTCTCAAGAAATTTCATGGCCATGTCCTAACATGTCATGATACTCCCCGTCTGTATTGATTGAAGCCAATCCCACGCTTTATCCCGTAAAGAGAATGAGAATAAGTGTAGTCTGATAGCCTCTTTACTCACGCCATTCATCTTTATGGTATCTGCGATCTCTAGGAACATCCTTAAGTGCATATTGGTTGATGGGCAATCCCAGAATAGGTATCATCAATGACCGGCTTGAAGTGATCTATGATTGCCACCTGGCGTGGATTGTTCTCTATGTTTTCAGCTGTCATTGCTTCTTTTTCAGTTTTTCTTTCTTTCCTTAGTCTCCTCGCTGTTCTTTCTATTTCAGGATCAAACAAGAGCGAGTCGAGACTTGTGGATCTTCACATTCACTAAAGCACCGAAAGAAAAAAGAAAAAATCAATAAAAACAAAATAAAAACAAAACAAACAAAATAAATACAAAAAAAAAATTAAACTAAAAATAAAAATCTAAATCTAAATTAAAGCTAAGATTACTTGGTAATAGTATTAATGTGAATTAAACAAACAATCCCCGGCAACGGTGCCAAAAACTTATTGCGATATTTTATATCGTACCGCAAGTGTACGATGTCAAGTTTTAGTATAAATCAGTGAAAGAGTGTCGAACCCACAGGGATTGTGTTCAACTTACACTAAGTACTATAATGAACAATCCTAAATTTATTTAGACAACAATTAAATTAAGAATAATCTGTATTTAAAACTAAAAACTAAATATGCAAGATATTTAAACGTTAAATACGATAAACCAAGATGAGAGAAATTCTAGAGTTTGATTTCACCTAGCTATCATCTATGTATTTGTCATGCCAATTAACTTTTTCAGTTATATTGTTTATAAGTCAAGAATCCTCAAGTATTCATTCCTTCTCTCGAGTAACAGTGAAAATATTATCAACTACAAATTTTGATATCCATATAAAAATCTAGTAATTAACAACTTATTACGTCTTGTGACTCTATGTTAACGACTTCAAAGGCACTATAGATTCTCTCGAATTTTATAAAATCCTAGGTCATATTCTCTAGATCTTATTCAAAATCCCCTCTCTCGAGTGATAGATTCTAAAAATTCAACATCTTAAATTGTGGCCAACAATTAAGAAGCATTAAACTCAAAAGAATATAAATAAACTGAAATATAACTTCATAACAACATTAGCAAATAATACATAGGTTCAAAACATTGGTTACATCATCCTCTAGAATTATAGATTTAGTTCATGACAAAAGATAATAACAATGAAAATATGGTCATGAATCTAATAGACATCATGAAAGTTAAAGATAAAAACTAGAATATTAAACCCGAATTGAATCCATTTCATCTTCGGACGTCATCGTTGTTGTCTTCTCTTGTCGCTCTTCAATCTTTCTTCTTGGATCTCTCTAAAATATGTGTTTTTGTATTTTGTGTTGTGTATTAGCCTCTTCTTTGAGTTTTGTATGAACTAATATATTTATAATAGAGCCTTGGGGTCATTGTACATGTTAAAACCCTAAAATTAGTGTTTTTGGTCGCTGCGGGGTCCTGCGGCGCCGGAAAGTGGGTGCCGCGATGCCCAATTCTCTGGTTTTGTATGTGTGTCTGTCAAACACGCCTCGCGATGCGCAGCAAAGACGCATCGCGACACGTGGCAAGTTCACTGTTTGTTTGGTTTCCATTTTTCTGCTCTTCCCGCGTGCTTCCGATGCGGCCGTATGGTCTTGAAATACCTATAAATGCCCCAAGATCCATGTATTAATGCTTCCTACAAATAAAACATAAAAAACTACAAAATACATTAAATGATACGGAAACTAACAATATAGAAAGCTAAGAATGCAGGAGTAAATGGGTATAAACCACACTTATCAGAGAAATAGAATCTTATATGATTTGATTCGTTTGATATTGAATGTTACTGAATTAGTTTCAATACTCTTGGGGATATGCTTATGTAATACTAATTCATCCTTTTAATTAAGGTTCCATTAGTTTCTACTGTTACGTATGTGATATGTATAGTTAGAAAATACGAATCTTGAAAAGTTTGAGATTTGAATCTTTCTTTTTTATAATGGTTATATAATTCAAAGTACTTAAGCCTCGGAGGTACAAGTAAAAATTTATCGTTTATTCTATTTAATAGAATATTATATTCTATTTGATAGAATATCTTATTTACGATCCCGAGTAATAAAATTATTTTATTACTTGGTGTGTAACATCAGATGTTGACGATTATAGAAAAGACTTGACTTATTGAAGTCAATTGTGAGAGTGATAAACTATAAACAGAACTACATAATTAATAAGATGTAAATACCCTTAGAGATCTTCATATAATTCTAATAGGATGTCAAAATCATTTGCGAAATATTTGATATTTAATGGTTTTGTTGTTTTCTTATTGAAGAAAGTTATCATATATCTTATAGTGGGACCGATATTTGATATCGATTTCGGAAGTTAGCATTAAACCAAAGATCTGAGATTGTTCATAGCTTACTACGATCAAGTTTTGAACTTGATTAAGCCTTCGTTATGAATCGTTCATAAAGTGTACAAATGGTTTGCGTAGCAAAATCAAAGTGAACTTATTAAAGGTTTGACCTTTATAGTATGACAGTGAGAAAAGTTATACTCAACAATCTATTATAGATTATGAGGAAACTTGTCTCTAGTTGCACTAATTGAACAATTAAAAATCTGTTGGTTAATGATGATATTAAAATGTGTATTTTAGCTAGGAATGCAAAGTGGCTTTTTTGAATGGTTTCTTCGGATAAGAGATCTGTTGTGATTTCTTTGTTTGAAGAGTTCATTCTGGAATGGCCCTGGAGTTTGTATTCTGCTAAGATCGCAGTTTGGTATATTAGCTTATAGAGCTTATTGTAGACTCAGATGAGCTTTCTGGAAATCAGTATTCTCTAATTTTGATATCAATCAGATTATCTGATTTAGTCAAAGCATAGAGAATACATATGTGATAGTAGGGTTAGTGGGAGCATACAAATTTTCTTTCTAGTGTTATATATCCTAACGACATTATTATTATTTAGGTAATAATGAGATGTTTATGAGGTAAAGGTTTACATAAGTCTTATTTTCTCCATGAAAGCTGTGAGAGTAGTCTTTGTTATATTCGATTTAAAGTTTTATATATGATATAAGACTAAGAGACTTGTGAGATACTCATATTAGTCGTGCATTAGATATGATCTAATATAGGACACATCAAGACTATATGTGTGACATTTAGTATAACTGTTTGACAGTTAGTGTGTCTCTTATATATAGTATTCATCTTTCGTAAAGGATGATTCCTTTTTAGAAAGAAAAATTGATTAGAATGTCTAATCAATCTTATGCATCATAAGATGATGGCATAATGAATACTATATCATGTGCGATTAAAGATATCAATTTAATCGTAATTATTACTAGCTATTTTAATACCCCAAAGACCATATGATGTGTCTTGAAACATGTTCTTTGTTATCTTTGAGATATTAAGAACGAGTTTCTTATTCATGGAGAATATAGACGGTAATTACCAGAGTCAGATTAGTTTTGAGTCTAATTATGATGTTAGACAGTCTACGTCATAAAGAGTCAGAAAAGATACAGTGGGAGTGGCACAGATGATTCTACTGTGTGAGTGGAATTAGTTGTAACTGTTGGACAATTATGACCCATAGCATCACTATTTGTACAGAACATAGTGTTGTTGTACAAATTAACTATGTGACAAAGGAAATTGCTCTTTTATCATTTGTAATTGGATTACCGAGATATATAAATGATAAAAGTTCATATGATTAGTTCTGGATTAATAAGATATGAGACAGTATTAATCCACTAAGGTTTAATCATTAAAATGTCCCTAGTCGTAGTATTATCGAGATTGGACATCGATAATGCGGAATAGACTAGTATTGCACTTGTGCGCGTTGTGCGAGCATAACGGCATAGTTCTCATATATTTAAGTATTGGATACTTATGGAAGTGTAATAGGAGGTTGTGTTTACCGACGGTACGGAAACAGCTTCGCTCTGGATAGACCCCTCGGAATTCCATTGGTAGTATTACTATGTGTCTATGGAAGTCCGAATCAGGGTAGGTGTATTTGGTCTTAACCTGAGACTTGCATCGCTAATACTTGCGACAATCAATATACTTTGGTTTTGGTCATTCAGGGCTTTAACAGGTTCTGTGTACGCCTCTTCTGGGTATATTGAGAATCGTAGTGTATTGGGTGTGATGTCAAGATGGAAGTATCACTTCAGTCATATGGAGATGATGATCACGTAGGATACGGAACTAGTACTCTTAAGTACTGCAGTCATCGGGATAATATGACTAGGTCATGTTTATCCGATTATAGAGACTAGTTACCAGAGATCCGATATATGCTTCGTACGGGCAGACACAATTCCAGCCCCAGGCCTAGCATGTGACATTCGATACTGGATCGCAATACGCAATACGACGTATACTACGTCTGACACATATTACATATTCCTTAAAAGAATATTTCTAGAGAATTGGGTAGGCACGGTGCTTTGCTAGAAGCCAACCATGTCTTGTAAATCGGTAAGAACGTGGTACTAGGTACGTACGTATTCGGATATTCCGATGACCGGATTTACTGCCAACATATCCAGGGATCTCATGGGTGGCTTCCCGAAGATTCACCGATGACGTATGACTCGCACATAATTAATCTGGGATTAATTATAAGAGAGAAAAAATTAATCTAGGATTAATTGCGGAGAGATTTTATCTGGGATAAAATTCTATTTAAAGAGAGAGAATGATTAATTCGGAATTAATCGGTAAAATAATATATTCGATATATTAAATGAAATTAGAATTCGACGCGGAATTAAAATTAGATTTTAATTCGGGCGAACGAATTAATTTAGAATTAATTCGCTAGCGACGTGAATAGTAATTTTACTAGGCATAATTATTTAATTTAATTTGATTTAATTACGTCGGAACGGAAAATTCATTAATTCGGAATTAGCGAACTCGAGCCCGGGATGTGTTGTGGGCCTACTCGAATTTTGAATCAAGTGGGGTCCATATGTCACATCACAAGTCACATCACTTGTCTATCACATCACCTTTTGGTTGATAGAAGTTGATGGGATTTTGATGGTTGCTTGTACAACACACAAGTGTGATGGATTGAATGACATTTTACCATTTTATTATTATTTGGTATATGACTTTCAATTTTGTAATTTATTACACACACAATTTTCATTCTTTCTCTCTTCCTCACAATGGCTGAATGGCCTTCTCCATTTTTCTTCTCCAATGCCGTGAGCCTATGGCTCATGGCTTCTTGATTTTGCTTCAAAATCTAAGGTGCTAGCACATACAAGGAGTCTTACAAAGGTGTTAGGGAAACATATCCATGATTTTGGAATTCAAGGAGATGCTTGGAAGATCAACATACATCAAAGGAAAAGCTTGGAGCAACAACCATGGAGGCAAAATTTTGAACTTCTCTTCTACATCCAACCGAGCATTGTAAGTATTTTTCGCTATCTTCTTTGCGTATTCACACATTTCATTTGCTTAATTGATATTGGTTTGACCTAGAAAACCCAACAATGGTATCAGAGCCATAATTGAGCATGAAATTGAATTTAGGGTTCTTAAACTTTAATTTGGGATTTTGTGATTTGAGCATGATTTCTTCAAATTGATGATTTGGTTGAGGTTGGATGATGTTAAATTGGATTTGTACATTGTTGGAATTTTGAAAAATTGATAGGATTAATTTTCCCCAATTTGTATGCCTTGGCCGAATGTGATGCCCTAGGATAGCTCTTGGTGATTTTGAATTTTAGACAATTGGATGTGTTTAAAATGCATGAGATATATTAGTTTGTGATTTAATTGGATTGAAATCAAAATTGATATAAAAAAGTCCATAATTGCCGTGAGCTTATGAAGCATGAATGAATTGATTTTGTTTCAATTTGTGTTGGACATAAATTGATTAGTTAAAGCATAATTAATTAGTGTAATTGGTGTTTTGGAAATATTAATTTAACTAATTAATTATGGCTATACACTTTAATTAATTAAATTGTGAAATTTGGAATATTAGAATTTAATTAATTGTGCTTAATTTGGAAATTGGGCTATTAATATTGTATTTGGGCTTAATGGGCTTGGTTGAGCCAAGTTTGGTTTAGGATAATTGGTAGGATCCAATTGAGCCTAAAACCATTTCCATAAAGTCCAAATATGATAATTGGGCCTTTAAAATTTTAATTGGGCCTAATGGGCCTAAATTGATTTTTGGCATAGAGTGATTCCTTATTGGGCTTTGGTTGCCAAAGCCCATGCCTTATAAATTAATTGAAAGCCCATTGGACTTTAATTAAATTGACATTGGATGTTAATTGGGTTTTGAGACCCGTTAAGATTAGATTTAGAATCTAAGTCACAAATGCTCATTAATAAAGTGTAATTATTTAATTTAGAATTAAATAAAGAATTAATATTGAATACAAATTAAATTGGATTTAATATTGTAGTTTGATATAATTCGAGAAATCGTACTTTGAGTACTTATTCTTAAAACGAGTTGGACTCGCGCAAATCAAATCGTTGTTTGAACATTGGATGATCACTAATCAAAGATTAATTAATTGGATTGATTGATAACATGCTTTGTGTGAATACATAGATGTGATGTATGAATAATGTATATCAGATGGATATTAGATGGGTGAGGGCAATTTTGGAAATTATTGTAATAAATTTAGAATTTATTAAATTGGACATGCGTGTCCAGCCTATTACCTCTTGATTATTTGTATTTATCTTCTCACATATTCCCATCAATGTAATTGAGGTTTCTTTAGAAGTGTTATGTAATCAGGTAGAAGTAAGAATAGTGCTAGCGGGAGAGAGGAAATGGAGAGATTTGTTCTAGGAACAATTTGTGAGATATCCATCCGCATATCATTATTAATTTATTTATTGCGCCTTATTATGCATTTAGAATGCATGCTTAAGGGTGTATGATGAGACCTAATCAAAGATAATTAATTGGTTGCCAATTACGCGAAAAAACCCTCAACAAATATTAAGCGTTTTCCATCCATTGAGTGATTCTTTCTCAAGATCCAAGAATGGCACTGGTTTGTTAGCCAAAGTCAAGACCTTTGTCCATCGCGGATGTGTTTGAATCATGAAGGCTTTGTTCCATATCACATGTCTTGTCCAAGTTGTGATTTGTTGGCCAAAGTCAATATCACTTCTTATCCATCGACATCGATTACGAAGCTTTCCAAGGTCAATGGGTCCCGCTTAACTGGAATCATTAAGCTTGTTGTGCCAAAGTCAAGGCTTAGTTGATTCAGAGGAAAAAGGTTATGGAATATATCGGATATATTGGCATATATTATATATATGTTTCGGACTTGGATGTCCACCTACTGGATCTAGGAATTGGATGAGATCCAATTGATCTTAGAGATCTACCTAGTTAAATATCATACAGCTTGTTGGCCAAAGTCAAGGTTGTGTGTTATTTAACGGGATCCTAGCCCACTAGGAAACTAGGTTTCCCGAGTACTCAACAGAGGGTTAGAGGCTCGCCGAAAAATAGTGGGAGGCAAGTATTAAATTTGCAATTTCGTTTAGATATTTTCCAATACGTGCTCATTTCATTTTTCGTCATTATTTAAATATATATTAGTTGGACTAATATTTAATTGTTGTTTTAAATTAAACAGTTGGACTGTATTCAAACTACTTCATTTATAGTTGATTATATAATTGGATTATAGTAATCAGTATATATTTGAATTTAACCAATCAAATTATAGTTGATTATATAGTTAGACTATAGTAATCATTATATTCAATTGTACCCGAAATCATTGATTGGATAGTTGGACTATTGGAATCAAGATAACTGAAAGATTAGCGTTTAGAACATAATCCTGTGTGAAAATATTTTTTAAACGGCTCCAATTTTCAGATTGGGAATAGAACCTCAGGATAGTCCTGGGAACTGAGAAGTTATTCTATTTGATAAAACAACCTCTCGGGCCTAAGCCCGGAGTTGAGCAAATAGTGGAGCATGAGTTTTGGAAGACTCATGGTGATGATAACTTTAGTGCTCAATCTGTTATGCTTACCGCAATGACTCTTTAATTTCGTCGTCAAAACTGAGGATTAGATCCTTATACCATGATGTTGAAATTAAAGGATCTTCATAGATCTATTCTTAGATCTTAGAAGTACGAATTGCAAAAGAAGCTATTTCTCTCACGTATGTCAGAATGGTACATCTGTCGAGCACTAGGTGTCGCAGATGATTGCTGACATCGATCAGCTAGGTTAGCTGGGCATTACCAACGTGGCCGAGACTACCAAAGATTTGATCTTATAGTCTCTACCCGAATGCTGGTGCAGGTTCATTATGAACCAAGAGAAAACTCTTGGAGAGTTGATGGCTATACTCTAGGAGGCGGAGCCAGAGCTTCCAAAATAGGCAAAAGCAAAATCATCACAGTCTTCTAGGAAGACAAAGGACATATCCCAAGATTTCTGCCTAAACTGCGGAAAACGGGGTCACTGGAAGCGTGACTACTGTATGGACAAGGCAGACATGAAGGAAGTGAAGGCAGGGCAAGGCTCCGGCTTCAAATATGTTTGTCATAAACATGTTCACTACTAGTTTCAAATTTGGATTTTTGATACTAGATGTGGTACATATGTACTGATGTGCAGAATCTGCTGATTAGCAGGAGACTGACTTCAGTTGATGTCGATCTACGAGTCAAAAACGGGACGAGAGTCGCGGTTTTAACCGTAGAAACCTAAGTTTAGGAACTACCATTTGGGTATGTACTTAAATTAGGAAACTGTTATAATATACCTTGTTTGACTAGAAACATTATCTCTATATCTAGTTTAACTCGTTGCGGGTATACCTTTATATTCTAGAACACTGAGTGTTTTATTTTATAAAGATGATATTGAGATAAACACATTAGATGTTAATAACAGTATTTATATTTTGAATATAAATGAATCTCAAATGTATAACATGACAAACAAATAGCTCAAACTGAATTAATCAGTTGAGATTTATTTGTGGCATTATTGTCTAGGACACATTAACAAGACTCGTATATCCACACTTTCGAAGAGTGGATACTAGGACGGATTTGATTCTAATTCAAATGATATCTACGAATCTAGTTTATTAGGCAAAGTGCCTAAAATACCTTTTTACTTGCTAAAAAT
Organism: Zanthoxylum bungeanum; assembly: GCA_019454045.1. Lineage (NCBI taxonomy): Eukaryota > Viridiplantae > Streptophyta > Magnoliopsida > Sapindales > Rutaceae > Zanthoxylum > Zanthoxylum bungeanum. The sequence goes on along the minus strand of SKCR01029565.1, from coordinate 13,967 downwards.
GCAAGTGCCACCGATCTGTTAGCCCTCGTTCATAGTGACGTAAGTGGGCCCATGTCTAGCTAGGCTAGAGGTGGATATGAACACTTCGTAACCTTTACGGATGTGGCATCGCGTTATGGTTATGTGTTTCTTTTGAAACATGAATCGGAAACTTTTGATAAATTCAAAGAGTTTCGACACAAAGTATAAAAATAGACCGACAAGAGTATTAACAGTGCAAAACTTATTTTGAATAAGGTTCCATGAAAATCTGTTAGACAGACTTCATATTAGATATGAACAGGAAAGAAACCGTGTTTTCTCATTCCTGAAGATTTAGAAATGCTGGGCATATGTTTGGATAATACCAAACTAAAACCCAAATCGGATAAGTGTCTAATTTGTAGGTTATCCTATGGTAACCAAAGTATAGTACTTATACAACTCACAAGAGAATAATTTAATTGTTGCTCGCCATGCGATTTTCCTAAAAGGAATACCTATATGCAGTGGTAAGTGGGAGGAAAGTAAAACTCGATGAAAATCGGAGTAATACTGTTCTAGGCACCGATTCCTTAACGGAACACAAACAGTTCACCAGGGATGAAACTGTACCACAATCTTCGAATACACAAGAACCGCGTAAGTCGAAGAGAGTCAGAAAACAACCTGGGAGGTATGGGTTTCTGATCTCACCTCATGAAGATGTCAATCTTATTGAGGAATATGAACCGACTACGTATGAAGAAGTGATACAAGGTATCGACTCCCTATTATGGCAAAGTGCCATGATATCCGAAATGGATTCCATGTATACCAACCAAGTTTAGACACTGGTTGATGTACTGGAAGGCATTGTGACTATTGGTACTATATAAGTCTTCAATGAAGACATACATGGATGGAAACATACCAACATACAAAGCTAGGCTTGTAGCAAAAAGGGTATCGTTATCAACACTGTGTCGATTATGACGAAACCTTTTACTCGTTGCCATGGTTAAATCCATTTGGATAATGCTTGCTAATGGTGCATGTTTCATTTATGAAATATGGCAGCTGAACGTCAAAACCGCTTTCCTTAAACGGAAACCTTTCGGAGGATGTTTACAACATCCTGAAGGTTTTGTCGTACAAAACATGCAAACAAGGTTTGCAAGTTAAATCGATCCATTTATGGATTGAAGCAAGCATTGCGTTATTGGAACTATTGTTTTGATGTAATCATAATGGTATATGATTTAATTCAAAACGAAAATGATTCTTGTGTATATAAGGAGGTTAGTGGGAGAGCACTGACAGTGATTGTCCTAAATAATGATGATATATCATTTCTTGGAAATGATGTTCCCATAATACAATCGGTGAAAGCTTGGCTTTCATGAAAAATTCTTCATAGACTACTTGGGAGAGACAACCTTTATTCTAGGAATAAGGATCTACTGGGATAGATCAAAAAGTTTTTGGCACTCTCCGAGAACTCGTACATTGAAATACATGTACGCGACCTGGTGTCTCATATGCTTTGAGCGTATGGAGTCACATTCAGGCCAATCCAAGTGATGGTCACTGGATTGATGTTAAGAACATCCTTAAGTATCTTAGATGAACTAAGGATGCTTTCTTAAGCTATGGAGAATGAGAACTTGAAGGGACTAGGTTCACCATTGCAAGTTTCCTAATCGACAAAAACGACTATAAGTCGTAATAAGGGTACTATATAGTTTGAATAACGGAACAGTAAGCTGGAAATCTTCAAAGCAAGATAATATTGCCGAATAAACAACAGAAGCGGAATATTGCTGCAGCTGAGGCAGCAATAGAAGCGTTTTGGATCTATAATAATCCTAATTAGATTAAGTGTAGCTCTGTTAGCGGCTGAGCTAGGCTACAACACAGGCTAAAGAATTAATGGTCTCATCAATGATCCAAATATGTACTTCAATTATTTCATCTGATTCGTCGGATCATACATCGTGGCGATGTGATGATCGAATAAATCGCATCAGATGATAACCATGCAAATCTGCTGACGAAAGCTGTTTCTTAGCAGAAGTTTGAGCGACTCGTACATAGTTCAGGTGTAGGACACTTGAGTGATTGGCTATAGGCCAAGTGGGAGATTGTTGGACAATTATGACCCATAGCATCACTATTTGTACAGAACATTGTGTTGTTGTACAAATTAACTATGTGACAAAAGAAATTGCTCTTTTATCATTTGTAATTGGATTACCGGGATATATAAATGATAAAAGTCCATATGATTAGTTCCAGATTAATAAGATATGAGACAGTATTAATCCACTAAGGTTTAATCATTAAAATGTCCCTAGTCGTAGTATTATCGAGATTGGACATCGATAATGCGGAATAGACTAGTATTGCACTTGTGCGCGTTGTGGGAGCATAATGGCATAGTTCTCATATATTTAAGTATTGGATACTTATACAAGTGTAATAGGAGGTTGTGTTTATCGATGGTACGGAAACAGCTTCGCTCTAGATAGACCCCTCGGAATTCCATTGGTAGTATGACTATGTGTCTATGGAAGTCCAAATCAGGGTAGGCGTATTTGGTCTTAACCTGAGACTTGCATCGCTAATACTTGCGACAATCAATATACTTTGGTTTTGGTCGTCCAGGGCTTTAACAGGTTCTGTGTACGCCTCTTCTGGGTATATTGAGAATCGTAGTGTATTGGGTGTGATGTCAAGATGGAAGTATCACTTCAGTCATATGGAGATGATGATCACGTAGGATACGGAACTAGTACTCTTAAGTACTGCAGTCATCGGGATAATATGACTAGGTCATGTTTATCCGATTATAGAGACTAGTTACCAGAGATCCGATATATGCTTCGTACGGGCAGACACAATTCCAGCCCTAGGCCTAGCATGTGACATTCGGTACTGGATCGCAATACGCAATACGACGTATACTACGCCTGACACATGTTACATATTCCTTAAAAGAATATTTCTGGAGAATTGGGTAGGCACGGTGCTTTGCTAGAAGCCAACCATGTCTTGTAAATCGGTAAGAACGTGGTATCAGGTACGTAAGTATTCGGATATTCCGATGACCGGATTTACTGCCAACATATCCAGGGATCTCATGGGTGGCTTCCCGAAGATTCACCGATGACGTATGACTCGCACATAATTAATCTGGGATTAATTATAAGAGAGAAAAAATTAATCTAGGATTAATTGCGGAGAGATTTTATCTGGGATAAAATTCTATTTAAAGAGAGAGAACGATTAATTCGAAACTAATCGGTAAAATAATATATTCGATATATTAAACGAAATTAGATTTCGACGCGGAATTAAAATTAGATTTTATTTCGGGCGAACGAATTAATTTAGAATTAATTCGCTAGCGACGTGAATAGTAATTTTACTACGCATAATTATTTAATTTAATTTGATTTAATTACGTCGGAACGGAAAATTCATTTATTCAGAATTAGCGAACCCGAGCCCGGGATGTGTTGCGGGCCTACTCGAATTTTGAATTAAGTGGGGTCCAGATGTCACATCACTTGTCTATCACATCACCTTTTGGTTGATGGAAGTTCATGGTATTTTAATGGTTGTTTGTACAACACACAAGTGTGATGGATTGAATGACATTTTACCATTTTATTATTATTTGGTATATGACTTTCAATTTTGTAATTTATTACACACACAATTTTCATTCTTTCTCTCTTCCTCATAAAGGTCGAATGGCCTTCTCCATTTTTCTTCTCCAATGCCGTGAGCCTAGGGCTCATGACTTCTTGATTTTGCTTCAAAATCTAAGGTGCTAGGACACACAAGGAGTCTTAGAAAGGTGTTAGGGTAACATATCCATGAGTTTGGAATTCAAGGAGATGCTTGGAAGATCAACATACATCAAAGGAAAAGCTTGGAGCAACAACCATGGAGGCAAAGTTTTGAACTTCTCTTCTACATCCAACTGAGCATTGTAAGTATTTTCTGCTATCTTCTTTGTGTATTCACACATTTCATTTGCTTAATTGATCTTTGTTTGACCTAGAAAACCCAATAGTAACTTATGACGTATTGACTTATGAAGTTACATAGTGACCTTATAGATTAGAAGTTTTGATATTAATATTTTGCTTGTGATTGTCTACATAGTTTTATAGATTAGATCCATAAATACTTAGATAACTCAGTAGTTGTAGCACAATATTGATGTTGCATCTGAGTCATATTGATGTATAACTTAGGTTGTACAAATAATGAATGATGTTGGCTAAGGGAAACGATTGGGTTTGTTGGAGAAACTCAATAAGTTATAGCAGACCTACTCGTTATTGCCTACCTCTTAAGTGTTAGGTGAGCTCTCGAGGGTCATACGTATAAGATACATATTGAGATATGTATATGATACAGTGGATTTGCACTAGAACAAGTGGGATAAATTGTTAGGGTTGGTGCTCGGAGCGTCAATCCGGATCGTATTTATGTCCGATTTATGAATACGAACAATATATTTTTTCCATAATATTACTTATTAATGGTTGCACCTCTTGTGTTTATATACGTATTCGATCTAATAACTATTATATTGAAACTAAATATGATTTAGTGATATGTATATATTAGATAAAGACCATGGGATTTACAACGTAATGCACAATTACAATGTAGTTTGTAATTGACATTGGTAAGTGTCACTATAAGTTGTATATTTTCAAATAAAGTTCCTAGTCAAGATTTACTAACACGGGTCGGTTAGTAAAACTCGCTGAGACCAATACATGTCGTATATCGTGACTTGATCCGATGGTTTATCCTAATAAAGCATGAGTCTCGGGAGACTCGTATAGATGTGTATGTGTTTATTGGATAAACATTGAACGACTGATAAGTGGAAAATATATCAATATTTACCGTCTCTTTTTACTTAATATTTTGTATAGTTTCTTGAGTTTTGTGAATATTTTGATGTTTTTTGTGTATTTTGTACATAAATAAGATTTCGGGACTCACTGGAATCAAATCAGGGCCAAAACAGTGAAAACGGATAAAAGGGTAAAATTGTAATTTCACGGGTCGCGATGCGCACATCCTCTGTGTCGCGACGCGCCACAAACACTATGCTGCCGACACTCGTCATCGCCACATCAACGCCACATCAGCATCTGCATCATCATTATGTCATGACGTCAGCACAATAATTCACTCTGCCGACATGCGTCATTCCTTACGTCAACATGACATCAACGTCGCGACGTGCAAGCCTTCACGCATCGCAACGTCGAGCCAATAATTCTGCCAACAGTCACGTGTCATCATCTCATCAAAGTCCTGTACATGTGTCAAGAATCAACGGCGTGTCGCGACGCTCAAGCTTCACGTGTCGCGATGCACAGAGGCAAAATTTGCCTATAAATTAAGGCCGAATATTGAAATTTTCATACTTTCTTCTATGGATTTTCTTAAGAATACTAAAAAGATTGTATCTTGTTTGTTTATTTACAACTTTCTTGAATTTAATTTTTATTTTAAGCAATAGATCTTTCTTTATTTTACTTTAAAGTAATGAGTAGATAACTTCCCTCTGTTGAGGTAAAAGGTAAAGCTTTTATTATTATAATTTAGATTAATCTCGCTTAGTTATAATATATAAACTATCTTAAAACCTGACTTAATGGGATACTGTTATGGTCGGTTGGACTTAATTAAATTGATTTTAACCTGACTTAATTGGATACCGCCTTTATGGTCGGTTGGAATTAATAAAAAATCTGACTTAATCAGGATACCGCTTATATAGTCGGTTGGTAATGTCATGCAAATTTATATATTATAATAAGGGATATTTCTAAATTAAAAGTAATAAAAGTGGATCCTTTAACCCCAGTATTTTATTTCAATCTTTATTTTACCTTTTAATATTCAAGTCTTATTTTATGTCATTTTCTTATTTAAGTTTTTAATAATCCTAGATATGTGTTGTAACTAAATATTGTATCTAGGGTTGTGATGAATTCCAATATCACCAGTTTATAAGTTGGTTATTTTGTGTCTTGGGTAATATATTGGTTTATTTATTGAGTCTTAGTCTTAATATTTCTTATTAACTGGCCACTAATAAGATTGATTTGGTAAACTTAAAATGAACTTGATGAAGGGATTTTAGGTTTCAGCCTTAGACTCAATAGCTCACGATCTCACCTTAAGGTATATGTCTCTTAGGTAGATTTCCTTCCAGGATAGATATATACATGTCGGGCGGGGTAGCAACAATTGGAACTTAATCTTAATGAATTTAGGTAATTTGGTTAACATAGACATATGATTAATTGGATTACTTTGGGTGTTTTCATCTGACCATCGACAGAGGCTTTTGCATATTTTCATGTTCCAGGTTAATAAACCAATATATTGCACAAACATGAGATAATCACTTCTTCTTTAAAAGATATTGGAAGGATTCACAACCCTAGATAACTTTATAATATTGATTTTTCCTTAAATTTACTTTCGCACTATTTTAATTACTTGTTTTTAGTAAGAAAATCACCATCCAATCAATAATCAATCAATTAGATACTCGTAGACATTTAGCTTCATAAATTGATAGCTTAGGTATTAAGTCCTCGTGAGATTGATACATTTTATACTACTTGAGCGATACGTGCGTTTGCGTAACATGTGTGTTTACCACCGATCAACAGGGCATAGGTATCATGTATGTATTTGCGATCTAGTAAATCCATGGTCGTGGTATACTTCGGAAGTGGGTTCCGAGTGTTATTTAGAGAACGTAAATTTGAAAGTCGACTATATTATACCTTAGGGATATGACGTTCCTATCTATATCCCCGGTATAATATTGATAGTCTATGACGGATGGATTATACGTATGCAATTACCTCGACTTGCATAGTTTAGCGAGATTATCTGTGGTCGTCATAATTTATGAGTGGGTGAATTATGGACACAGAATTTGATTCTGTAATGGATAAACCTAAACTTAGAGAGTCTCACAATATGAAGTGTACTCGTTGAGCACTTGGACATCACGTTATGAATAATACAGATTATTCATAATACTTTATCGGATTAAATGAGTTAATTAGAATCGTTTAATCGGTTAAACAAAAATACATACATTATGGGATTTTGGTCAATTAATATGTATTTATATTTGATACAAAATTTAATTTGATACATATTAATTAATTGTCAAATGAGATTTTGACACATGTCATTAATATATATATTTTTTGTTAGTTTGTGTAAATAAAAATACATATATAATAATAATTGTATTAATTAATTATTTAGATATTTAAATGTTAAATATTTAGATAATTAAATAATATATATATATATATATTACATAATTTTTATGTAATATGTTTAATTATTATTGGTTACTAATGATATTAAACTTTAAGGTTGAAGTATTCAATTTGATTTTGTCTACTTTAAACTTAATGTTTAATTAAATCAAGTAATATTCATTTGTAATAATTGTTATTACATATGTTTATTTAGTATTGGTAATAAGTGTCATGTTTCATTTAAGGTTTTGGGTATCAAATTGAATTTGATAACTAAAAGCTTATTAAATATTTTTCAAAATGATAAAAATGCCCCCAATAATTCGACAATGTGCATATTAAAAGGGAAATATTATTTTCTCTTTCATAAGCTTGTCTTGGCCAAGTTTCCACCATTTTAGAGAGCTTCCAAAATTATTTGAGAGAAACTTGAGAGAGTGAATAAATCAAGAAGAAAGCTTAAGGAAATTTGAAGATTTTGAGGTAATATTTAATATTCTTAATCTTAGAAAATTTGTTTCTTGGTCTTGAGTATTTAGAATTGTTCTAGGGTTTCTTTATTTCTTAAATTTTGGGACTTTTTGATATGGAGGATGAATTGAGAGGCTAGATGTATGTGTGAAGTTAGATTGAATAATATTAGTGTAATATTAGTTCAATTTTATCATTTGATGACTTGTTGTCATTATAGAGTGTTATGACCACTCTTGTAACTCCTATAATTATTCTTGAGTTCTTCATTGGTGGTGGATTTGATTGGTGTAAATATTAATATGATTAATGTTGAGAAAAATGGATTTGAAGCATGAAAAATGATATTTTTGGCACCCATTTCAGATCTAGAAATTCTTGAATTTTGATGATGAAAATATGTTATTTAAATGTATTGTATGTGTATTGGGCATTGGAATAATTACCGGAAATTGGTTCGGATTGAAAATATGCGAAAACGGTGAAAAATATCGTTACTCGGTGAGTTTCATACTTACCGGATATCTGCTGTCCAAACAGTGAATTGGTCAATGTTCAGGCAGCCCATGAACTGCCCAAGTACTGTTGGGGCTGACATGGCAAGCCCCCGTGTGTATTGGTTGGTATGTTCGGACAAAAACACGTTTTATTCTATTTTACGGAAAAAAATATTTTCGTAAAAGTTTCGTGGTATTTCTAACTTATTTATGTCGTTATTTGATATCGAATAAATATATTTAGGTGAAATATGTATGAATTGTTCATATGGGATATTGAATAATTTATTCGGTAAGTTTTAAAATTTTAAAGTTACGATTTCGCCCGAACCGCGCCTTCCGTTGCGCCTGACCCCAACACCATATATTTTGAGAAGCCTCTTTTTCAGCTACATTGAGACTGTCTGCACAAATCTTCACATGAGTCTTGTATAGTGTGCCGTAAACATGTCCTCGGGTGACAACCATGCCATATTTTTTCATTCTCCATGTGCCATTTTTGAACTGACAGTCATAGCCCTGTTTGTCAAAGGCTATCCCCGAGAGTACATTCAGCCAAAGTTCTAGAACATGCAGGACATCCTTCAAAGTTAATATACACCTGACATTTTTCCGTAATTGAATATCACCAATTCCTACTATCCTAGATGAACTGATATTTGTCATCTTCACTTAACCAAAGTCTCATTCTTTGTATGTTGAGAAGAAATCCTTATGATGAGTAACGTGGTAGGATGTTGCAGTATCTACCACCCACTCAACATCTTGAGCTGCAGTGTGAAGACATGTCTCTTCATGTATGGAGCATATGGCTACGTCTCCTTGGACAACTACTAGTGTCTCTATTTCGTTATTCTTCGGCTATTACCTTAGTCTTGCTCTCGTTGCAGTTTTCGTCAATTCTTCTTTAAATGGCATTCTATGCCACAATGGTATCACTTATAGGTAGGCATCCTTCTATCTATGGATCTACCTCCGGTTGTGATTTTCCACTCTCTTTTTCTCTTTCTCGATGTCTTCCTCGAGTCTCCGCGATGAAAGGTTCTGTTTGTTTCGAGCCAACGTCTTTTCTCATGGACTTTTCATTCGACATGGCATTTTTACAATAGGTATGGTAATTTTGCCTCCTGGAGCCAAATTACTGAGAGTAACTACCAATATCTCCCAACTATCAGGAAGAGAACTAAGTAGTAGAAGGGCTTGAACTTCATCTCACAGCCGCATGTCTACTGCAGACAGCTAATTGACCAGGCTCTAGAACTCATTGGTGTGTTCTGCAACGAAAGTTCCACTTCCTAGCTTCAAATTAACCAAACGGCTCATTATTAGGGCTTCATATTGAGCTATATTGGTTGGTACATGCCTTCCAGTTTTATCCATATTTCGTAAAGATATGTATCATGTGTTACGTGGTGGAAGATATTATGGTCGATCCACTGCCTAATCTGACTCAGAGTTCTGTTGTTGAGTTTATTCCAATCACTCTCTTTGACAGAATCTACTCTCAATCCCTTCACCTCAATCATATCAAACAGATTTTGCAGTGTAAATTATCTATCATCTGAGGTCTCCAAATAGAGTAATTGGTTGTTGTCAGCTTATTCATCGCACTAGAAGATGAATATTTCATTTACATTTTAAGTTTAATTTTTAAAATGAAAATAGGATAAAATTAGGGTTGATTTTCATAAATCAGAGGTCAATGTTACGTCCGGAACGGTCGAAAATGGTGGATTTGACTCTTCGCTTGTCTGAATCTGACTCATGGGTCGATTTGTAAATTTATAAATTTTTGGGGCTAAAATATAAATTTCATAGACTTCAGGGGCTCAGTGAAATTTACCAAGTATGCTGATGCTTCTGACACGTGCAGATGATGTGACTGCTGACTGGACCGGAACTGTTGACGTGGCAGATAACTATACCGGAAAACTGACGTGACTATTGTCGTGGCAACTGACTGGACCAGATACGTTGATGTGGCAGCTGACTGTACCGGAAATAATGACGTGTCTACTGACTGTACCAGATCTGATGATGTGGCGAATACGTGTCAGCTGACTCTATCGGAACTGCTGACGTGTATGATGTCTGTATTGAAACCGCTGACGTGACTCTGAAGTGGTTGATTACTGTACCAGAACTGCTAATGTTGCTGACAAGTGTCGTCTTTAACCTCTGGAACGAGTGTGGTGCATGTTGCGCATGGCGGCACGTGAGTTGCTCTCTGGAAGGCGTGTGCGGCTCATGCATTGTCCCTGGTGCTCCGTTTGATCACCGGAAAATATCATCGTGTTCGTCTCGATGTGAACAAGCTGCTGGTATGTGCAAAATTGATTTTTGAGAACTTTTCTGAAATCTGAATTTTCCGCACCGAGTTTCGTTCTTCACCTCCGAAATCCCCAACGTATAACCAAAACTCGGATATCACTTCTTGTGATTCTCTGATTTCTGAAAAGTGTTTTGTGAGGAAAAATAAATATTTTCTATTACTACTTGAATAGAATTTACAAGTATTACAAAACTCGTACAAGAAACCTCACAAACTAACTACGCTCTTTAAGCTCTCTTACTTGGAGCTTACACTCTAAGCTTTCTTTGTTTGAAGCTTACTTGTTGAAGATGATTTGAGCTATCAATTATCTCTCAATTTATAGCCAAAACAATGACTCAAATGTTAAGAAATGAAGTTTCCACCTAAAATTATTTTGTAAATTAGCGCATTTTTCAAACTTCACCTAAAGGTGGTTTGGATGCTTGCAATGGTGGTTGGCAATGCATGCAGCATTATCCCAACTTGGATTTAGTGTTGAATAAAGCTTTATACTCATTTTCTTACAAAATAATGATTGATAGTTATTGGATAATAATTTAATTATAATCGAAAAATTAACTTTACATTACTATTTTAATACACATACGAAAAATTATAAAAAAAAAAAAACTTGACTCAATTTAACTCAACTCAATATTGATTCCAAATTCTTTTTACCCACCCACATAACTAACGGTCATATTTGACACTGTATAATGTATTTATATTGATTTGTTTTATTTTATCAAATTATATTTTTTTTTATAAGAATCTTATTTATGTCATTCATTCAATATAATAACCATTTCTTCTAGCAGTCACTGCACGCAACAATAAATTTGTTTCCTCATTTCAACACCATTGAGTTAAATTTCGCCAGTGAGGGAGCAGCAAACGTGTCTCTTATGTGTGCAAATTTGCTAACAATCAATTAAAAGATGTTGGGAAAATATGGTTTTGAGAACAAATAGATATGGTGTTAATTTGGCAGCATAATTCAAACTAAATAAAAATATATTATTATTTGATCGGATCGGTTATAGTAATTTTTTTAATATTATTATACTATATATGATATTATTATCTTCCTAAGCTCAATAAAATATATAATTTTCTTTTTATAATTTTTTTAATGTTAATTTAGGATTTGTCTGACCTCGCTTGACATATGATAATATTTGAATATCATTTGTTATTTTTTTTTCTAATCGAGACATTTAGAGGTTTATGTTTTACGTGTCTAAATAATTTTAACCATATTTTTTCATCATCTCCTTAATCAGTACTACATTAACTTTCTTTCAAAATTCTTAGTTTATAATTGTGTCTCCTAATATACCCACACATCCATATAACCACATATCTCAAGCATCTAATTTTTTTTTTTTTGGAAGTTGTTGATGCTTTATTTATCTATTTAATTAATCGAATCAATTGCTTTCAAGAATATAGAAAAAAATTTCATTGCTGTCTTATAAGCTGACAACATGGTTTTATAGTTCACAAAATCCTTTTTTTTTTTTTTGAATAAAATCGCAAAGACCAAGTCAGTGTATCCTACTTTTCTATTAAAATTTGTTATTAAATGGTGATTTAAATGCTTCTAAAATAATTTTTTCTTCAAAAAATGTTTCAGAAAAGAACAAAAGAGAATAATATGTAATATCTCCTCTCTCTTTTCAAATGATGAATATTTGAGAGTATGAATTGTCATTATTTGGAAAATAATTAATTTATAGAATTTATTTTCTTTTTTTGTATTATGCATCAAATTCGAAAGCCTTGTCTCAACCAAAATTTGTTTAATGAGACTTGCAGAATTATTTTCATTCAAAGTTGTTCGAACGGTCAATCCAAAGTCTTGTCTCAACCAAAATTTTGCAACAAATGACTCAAAATTTATGAAAAATATTAATGATAGAAACTAAAGATTGTATTTTCAAAACCGTAAAGAATAAAATATCATTATTACAATTTTTAGGCTCCATTTTCCCCTTGTAATATCATAAACAAAGTGAAACTATTGGAAGCTAATGAAATACAAGAACAAATTCCCTGCACTCAGAGCATATCTATAATATTCACAAATACAGGTCTGAATGTACCAGCTATATGTAAGGTTGCATTTGGTTTGGATAAAGTATACCCATCAACACAGAACAGATCTTGAAGTCGAGTGCTTCTTTACCAATGCATGGCCCGGCTTTCATTACTCACAGGCAATGGCAACAACATACAGGAGGAATATGCTGCCAGTGGCACCGCCTCCAACAGTCCAGAGGTACTCTTGTCGAACAGCTCGATGTTGATATTCATCCTGAAAATACCAGCCACAACAACAAATGCACTCACCACAAGAGTCGCAGTTGTTAGCATGACCCCCATTTGTAAGAGATGATTCTGTTGATGTAGTCCTCAGTATCATCAACGATTCAACGTACTCCCTCAACTTCCAACAAAGCAAAAATAATGATAAGAAATATATTCATGAGTAGCATCTATGAAAAAAACCGAACAAATGGGATTTGATTTATAGAGTGTGTCATTTATCGACAGTGAAATGCATACCTCTAAAGTATGTTAGGATGGACCAGAAACACATGTAGAAAAAGAAATTAAAACCCTTTTGGTGTCAGATTTTATCGAATATATTACAAGCAGATTTTTGGAAATGCAAACATAAAGCCACTTTCCAAAAAAGAATATCTTTTTTAGTTGTGTTCACCAAGATTTTCCACACGATAGGTCTAGCTAATGAGAAAATTGCAAGTGTCCTGTAGTTTAAGAATTACCTGTCAGTGCATTTCTTTTATTTATGATAAGAACTATGTGTGAGCATTTTAGAGAAAGAATGTGCACACATATAATCCCCGGGCGGCACATGAGCTTAATAATCTAGGAAGTAAGATGAAAATCCAGGAGAATCACAACACTTATTGGGTCATATTCTTAATAATATTTACTTGTATGCATGCTAGAGTATATAAAACCACAGAATCAGTTTAGACCATGAAGCCACCAACAGAGAAAACCCCGTGTGATGGCAGTATTAGAAACTGGGGCAGCCCTCGACTTAAGCATATTAAACTCCTTTGGTCTGTAGACAAGATCAGTAATTATTTTATCTTATTGCACAGTTGAACTGAGTTGCTTTATTCAGTTACAACAGCGTCTGCTCTAGCAACGGGAACACGTCGAAATTAAACTTGACATTACACTTTATAAACCGTGTCCCAGCAAGTACGGGCAACCAAAAAAAAGGCCATGTTGACAAAATCTAGTGGTGATATTGAGTTCCTTACCGAAGATACCTTGTTCAGTGTACCATCAATTCGCAAAAAGTATGCCTCCAGGAGCATTTCTAGCTCTTCAACATCGAGGTGCTTGCTT
>SKCR01029564.1:0-82530 GCA_019454045.1 Zanthoxylum bungeanum | reverse complement strand
ATTGCACTAGCGTCGCGACGCTGGCTACAGTAAGACACGTGTCACGCGCTGGTTGGTCGGCTCAGAATCTTATCCGATGACGTGGCACTGTTCATGACGTCATTGCTTGCGTCACTGTGACGTGTCAACTGTTCATGACGTCATTGCTACGTCACTTTGATGATGTGGAAGGCGACGTGGCGACACGTGGGGCGGTGGCCGTCAGACGAATGAGAGGTTGCCACGTGTCGCGCTGTGATTGGCTGATGGTGACGGGGGATGTTGACTCGGTTGACTTGCTGACGTGGCTGCTGATTTGGACGATGATGTGGCGACACGTAGGATGACACGTGGGGCGGTGGCCGTCCAAGCAATGAGATTTCGACACGTGGCACGGCGCATTTTAGCATCTCTGTTGTGATGGTGACACGTGGCACGGCGCACGTTAGCAAAGTCAACTTTTCTCAGATTCTGATTTTGTGGACCCGGCGCATGTTAGCAGATTCAGCGCACGCTGGGCGTCGCGACGCTGAAGGTCTTGGCGGCGCGACGCTGAAATGACGATTTTGCCTTTTTTGTCCAATTTGCCCCAAAACACCTCCAGAATGTCCTGAAACTTTATTTATCTACAAAATAACACAAAACACATCAAAATATTCACAAAACTCAAGAAACTATACAAAATATTAAGTTAAATGAGTGGGAAATAGTGATAGAAATACCACTCATCAGGGAGGTAGTTCAACATCCTCATCTTCAAATAGTTGACTCGGTTCCGTTGTAAAATGGTGGTCTATTTGTCTAAACCCATTCGACAAGATTCATTGACGTGTTGCTTGTGGTTTCCATAATCTATTCTCGAACGGTTAGGTCTTTGTTGAGAATACCTCTCTGTAATACGAATTGAAATTACCTACAAGCAATAACAAGTAACAACTATACCCAATAGGGGTGAATTGGATAATTAAAAAATTAATGCGGAATTATAAATCTTGTCAATTTTACGCTTTCAAGTTTTACTAACAATTATAAATCACACTATTGATTAGAAATAAAATTGTAAAAATTAAAGATAAGGGAAAAGAGATACAACACCGAGTTTATAGTGGTTTGGCCAAATCACTTGCGTACGTCCACTCTCTCTTAAAGCACACTTGAAGGTTCCACTAGTTTCAACAATCTACAAACAATAGATTTTTCACCAAGGCTTCTCTCAAATCTTTTACACAAAAACCACCATTGAGAGTTCTCACAACTAACACAAAGGATTTCACATAAGTATTTTGATGGAGTTGGTGCTTGGAGTGCCAATCTCATTTGTATATTTTATTATTTATTAATAAAATAACTACATTTTTCATTCTATACCTCATTAATGGTAATGTCATTACACGTATTAAATTGATGTATCGATATGCTAAGAATGATATCGACCTTAGAATAGTCTTGACACTAGGTGTAAACTATTCTTAAAGTAAATATTCATAGTCGTTGGTTTTGGAATACGGTCGAATTCCTATAACCTAGAAGACTAGCACATGTCGTGTATTGGAATTGGAGTTCCAATGGTTTAATGAGATGTACCATGAGTTTTGGAAACTCGTATAGACATGTGGATATTCATTGGAGCGAATACTGAATGACTCACAGGTGATTCCTAATAGTTGGAAGTACATACCACCGTCAATAGGAATCTTCTCGAGTCGAGTAGCATATGTAATCCTTTGACTATATGATAACATTGATTTTGTGTGAGATCATCCACACTTATATGCCATGTATGTCAGAAACCTTTCATGGTCTGGCCTCTAGATGTTCGTTGAGTGTGGACCAATGCACTCAGTAATCAAGTGCGAAGTAAGATATGATCTGTCGGCCCGTATGTGTACCATAAGGGGTTTAGGTATCCATGTTAGTAATGTCACGATAGTTGATCACCTAGGGTGGATCACATCAATTATAAAGAATCGTGGACATGTCGACATGAGATTGTGCGTCTTGGAAACTTGACGGTATATTCTATGTTTCCTAAGCACAACTCGGATAGCCTACGATGGAGGGATTGTTAAACATATGTGATGACCTCGACTTGTATACTTCAGAAAAGTCATTCATGTTCTTCGTGAATTCGGAGGTGGCCGAATTGCGTACATATTAGCTAGGCTTATATGACGAACGTGTCTGAACTTAGAGAGTCCCAATATGAAGTGACTCGTTGAGCACTTGGGTAGCCAATTATTTTTCATAAAAGATAATATTCAATATTATAATTATCAACTAAGATAATCAAGTGTTATTGGATAACATTGATTATTTACTTGGACCTAATTGGATTAATTCAATGATTACACAATGGCTTAATTGTAAAATCATAATTATCTCTACCATTTGAGGATATTATAGTAATTGTAAGTATGTAATAGTAGGTGGTTTTGGCTTGATTTAATTGGATTAAATCAAGGTGGCAAATATTTAACTAAGCCATTTCCTAATCTTTGGCTTGATTTAATTGGATTAAATTAAAGTGGGAGACAATGAAGATTAGTCACACCTAATTATACATATTTGGACAAATTGGATTTAGCCCACTTAAAAGTTGATTATAACTTTTATTAATTAAAACTTGTCTAAGTTTTGCTATAAATAGCAAGCTTTAGGAAGGTTTTAATTACAAGTTCAAATACAAGCATAAGTAAATTCTTGAGAGATTAGCCTAAGTTAAAGAAGTGTTTAGAGAAGCTTGTGAGGTCTCTACAATATTTCATCTAGGAAAAATCAAGATTGGATCTTGAAGTGAAGCTTGGAAGCATTGGAAACAAGATTGGATCTTGAAGTCAAGCTTGCACACCTTGGAGGTTCTCCAACAATTTCAACAAAGGAGAAGTAGATTGTATCTTGCATCAAGCTTACTAGGTAATGTTTGATCTTCTCCTAAGCTATGTTTATTTGTGTAGTAGATGCATGATCACATAGCTTAATGTTGAATAAGGCTAATCAATTGTGTTAGGATACTTTAGAAGTATAAACACAACATGCTTGTAATTAGGTCAAAGATGTTCATGTTGGACATGGAATAATTAATTAGAGTTTGGAACTCTAGATTAATGCTTAGAGATATGGCTACCATTCTAGATTCACTTGTTCACCTTTAGGTGGACTAGAATTTTTCATGAGACATTTCTAATTGGAATTTTATAATGGTTTGTGTATTGGATTCAAAAATTTACGCAAATGCGTATTTAGAATAAATTTATATTTTTGGAAAAATATTTGTTATTTTAAAAAACTTGATTTTTATTCTATAACATGTGTTAATGTTGGTTTTGAAATTAAAAATTAATTTTGAGTGTTTTTGAAGTGTTTGGGAAGACCGGAAGTTATTAGGGTCAAAGACCCTAATTGTTTCAGCTCACTGGAAAAGTGATCTGAATGTAAGGGAAAACAAATGAAAAAAAAAAAGAAGGAAGAAGCAGACCTGCGCGCGCGCTGTAGTGTGTGTGCTTCACGTGTGCGCGCCGATTTTATTTTCGCTCGTTTTGGAGCTTCCGAACTCCGATTCAGTCCCGATATTTTCCTATACACTTGTAATGGAATATAGTATTCATTAAATGATTTAAAATTACACCCATACTTGATATCCATGGGTTAGACCCATTTCCGCTGCCCAAGGCACCGATTCGACCCTAGGGGTTCCACAACTGCCCCAACTGAATGGTATCAGTAGCAAAGGCTTAACCACACAACACATGTTTTGATTCTATGCCATAGTATTTTTAATTTAATTATGCATAAGACATATTTTCATAAAGTTAATGACTTGATTGTAATAAATCTCCTGTGATTACTTTTAAGTAATAATATTAATAATGTTGGAGGATTACTGGATTGTCCGTCTTGTCAATACGGAGATGAATGGGTTCTTACGACTTATATCCAATATCATCATTAGTGTGAGGATATAAATGCTCGGAACTTAAGTCACTCTGGTAAAACATTAGATGTAGCGTGATGAGTTAACGTAGCCACCCAATATCGTCATTAGTGTGAGGGTGTACATACAAAGCTCATTAGTGCACATTGACAAGTATACACATAGAACACGTTTTAGTCCAATATCATCATTAGTGTGAGGATAAGAAATGGTTCAGGACCAAACCAGAAGTCACATAAAGTGATTGACCTTGAAGGTCTACCTAATGAGTTTATAAAGGCCAATATCGTCATTAGTGTGAGGCTGTAGTAAATGTCATGGGATCCACTTCCCGCTATGAAATTTTGATAGTCAAGTTTCTATTTTTCCGTTAAGGGAGATTACAGAATTACGTAAAGTAGTGGGAGGGCACTAATAGATTTAAAATTTCATAATCAATTAGTGTTATCACTTTTGAAATGAAAACTGTTCTGCTATTACTCAAAGATGTTGTCTTGTCGATGGCTGCTAATAATCTATTTATGAAACTTTTGGATTCTAATAAGCTAAAATGAGCCGAGAACTATTTCGAATGGAAAATGAACATACGTCTGGCCTTGGAGTATGAAAAGTTGACTTATGTCACTATCAACCCACTGCCTATTGATATTGATCCTGACTCCACTCCAGAAGAGCGAGAAACTTTTGATAGATGGAAGGATAATAACCTGAAGGTGAAATCCTACATCTTGGGATCGATGGTTCCAGATTTTTTGAGACAGTACATAGAAGTACCAGATGCTTGGAGCATCATGCGAACACTCAAGGAGTTGTTCGAGGGAAATCAAGAGATGGAACTTTATCGAAGGTCTAAAGAATTGTTCCATGCTGAACTCAATGAGGGAGGAGCTGTCAGTGCTAATGTTTTGAACATGATAGACTAAATTCGATATCTGGAACGACATGGCATTGTGTTTGATGAACGGCTGGGCCGTAATTTGATTCTGTCTTCTTTGTCTGGTTTTTATACTAGCTTTGTATTAAATTTCCATATGCATTCGATGCAAGCCACATACGAAGAACTTCATAACATGCTACGCACGGCGGAGCAAGATTTGAAGAAAGGAAACCCCACACTATATCTCCATGGTGGAGCTGGCTCTTCAAAGACTTCTGGGAAGTCAAAGAAAATAAATGATGGGGAAGAAGAAGATATCAAAGAAAAACTCCATGAAGCGCAAAGGCGCAAAACCAAAAGTAGTTCGTGATCAATGTCTGCAATGCAAGAAGTCTGGACACTGGAAGAAGGACTGTCCAGAGCTAAAAGCAGGACCCTCAGGGACGCTTTGTATTTTTTCAATTATTGACATCTTATTAGCCTTAGATGCAAATAGTGGATCGGTGTTAGACACTGGCAGTCCCACTCATATTTGCAATTCCCTGTAGGAAATGAGGGTTAAAAGAAGGCTGAATAAATGAGAGATCCAGCTTATAGTTGACAATGGCGAGACATTGGATGTCAAGGCCATATGAACTGTTGTTCTAGATCTCCCATATGGATGTAAATTAGATTTGCATGACTGTTATTATGTTCCCTCACTTATCAGACAAATAATATCGCTGCCAATATTAGATAAAGAGGGATATAAAATAAACATTAAGGATGAAACTTTATGTTTGTATGATAAAGAAAATTTATTAAAATGTGAATGTTCTTTATCAAACGGTCACTATGTTTTGAAAACATGTAGAGATGTCTTTAATATAGAGAAAAATACAAATAGGAAGTCTGAACTAAATAATACTGAATTAGAACATATGAGATTGGGCCATATAGGTGTTAGACGTCTATCAAAATCGGTAAAGGATGGTTTGATTGAAAATCTTACCTTAGATCTTTATCAGATTTGTGAGTCTTGTATCCAAGGAAAGATGACAAAGGCCCCATTTCAAGGGGTTGGACACCGTGCTGGAGATTTACTGGAGCTAATACACAGCGATGTGTGTGGTCCATTAAATCACGACGCTCATGATGGTTCGACATACTTTGTGACTTTCACAGATGACATAGATATGGATATGTCTATCTGATGAAACATAAGTCGGAAACATTTGATAAGTTCAAAATATTCTGAAACAAAGTAGAAAAACAAACCTGTAAATTCATCAAATGCTTTAGATCAGATCGAAGCGGTGTATACATGAGTGAAGAATTCAGAAATTATTTAAGGGAGAATGGAATTCTCGCCCAATATAGCCCACCAGGAACACCTCAACACAATGGAGTGTCTGAGCGTAGAAATCATAATTTATTGGATATGGTGCGATCCATGATGAGCTATACATATATTCCTTATTACTTTTGGGGTTACGCTTTACAAACTGCTACCTACATACTTATTAAGGTTCCATCGAAAGATTTTTCTACGACCCCCTATCAGATATGGTTCGGTAGAAATCCAAGTCTTAAGCATTTAAAAATTTGGGGTTGTCATGCATACGTTTGAATTACGCAGCGGGATAAACTAGCACCCAGAGGGTATAAATATAGGTTCTTTGGATATCCTGATAATTCATGGGATATCAATTCTACGATTCCGAGCAACGAAATGTATTTGTTGTTCGCTTTGGAACTTTTCTTGAAAAGCAATTTTTGAGAGAAAAGTGGGAATTATAGAGAGATTAAACTTGATGAGTTTGATCCCAACATTAAGGAACCTGAGCTGGAACCAGAGATCCAACTATGTTAAGGATCTACAACACAGGTCCTACGTAAGTCAAATAGAATATCAAGGCCTTCTGAAAGATTATTTTTAACATCTGATGTGAGCCTTGATGTTTTTCTCTTGGAGGAAACATATCCGACTATGTATAATGAAGCGATATTGGATATCGATTCGGGAAATGGCAGAAAGCCATGAAATCCGAAATGGATTCAATGCATGTCAATCAAGTCTGGGACTTAGTTGAACTTTCTGAAGGAGTTAAACCTATTGGTTGTAAATGGGTTTACAAAAGGAAGCGAGGGCCCGATGGAAAGGTGGAAACCTTTAAGGCCCGACTGGTAGCGAAAGGTTACACTCAACATCCTGGGATTGACTATGAGGAAACTTTTTCACCAGTAGCCATGCTGAAATTCATTAGGATTCTTTTAGCCATTACTGCATATCACGACTATGAGATATGGCAGATGGATGTGAAAACCGCTTTCCTAAATGGATTCCTTGAAGAGGATATCTATATGGAACAATCAGAGGGTTTCATATCCAATGAGACTTCAAACTTGGTTTGTAAGCTCCAAAAGTCTATTTATGGACTTAAACAGGCATCCCGAAGCTGGAATCATCATTTTGATTAGATAATTAGATTATCTGGATTCATAAAAAATGAGGAAGAACCATGTGTTTATAAGAAAGTTAGTGGGAGCATGATAGTTTTCTTGGTCTTGTATGTAGATGACATCCTTATCATAGGAAATGATATAGGGATGATGCAAAGTGTGAAAGCCTACCTTTGCAAGAACTTCTCCATGAAAGATATGGGTAAAGCTTCCTATATACTAGGTATAAATCTCTACTGAGATAGAGTTAAGAAGCTTATAGGGTTGTCACAATCGACGTACATAGACAAGATGTTAGAAAGGTACAGTTTTACCAACTGCAAGGCAGCAAATGTACCTTTCCGATACGACATACATCTTTCGAAGAAAATGGCACCTCAAACTGAGGAAGAGAGATTTAGGATGTCTAACTTGCCATATGCTTCTTTTATTGGAAGCATAATGTATGCTATGTTATGTACTAGACCTGAAATCAGTTCCGGCGTCAGTGTGACCAGCCGATATCAATCTAATCCATGTAATGATCATTGGACAGCCGTGAAACATATCCTGAAATATCTTAAAGGCACCAAGGATAAGTTTCTGATATATGGAGAAAATGAGATACAAGTTAAGGGTTATACAAATCTGACTTCCAGGGAGATCCAGATGATAGAAAATCTACATCATGATACATATTTACCCTTAACGGTGGTGTTGTTAGTTGATGTTGTTCAAAGTAAGGCTCAACAGCTGATTCCACCACTAAGGTGGGAATTTATAGCGGCTTCAGAAGCTGCTAAGGAAGCTGTTTAGATTAGAAAATTTATCACATAACTTGACATTGTGCCCAGTATTATGGATTCGATCCCATTGTATTGTGATAATAACGGAGCCATCGCGTAGGCCAATGAGCCAAGGGCGCATTCCAAGTCTAAACACGTGGAAAGGAAATACCGCGTAATTAGAGAGATTATTGAACGAAAAGACATAGTAGTATTAAAGGTTCAAGGATAAGACAACGTAGCAGACCCGCTTACAAAGGCCTTACCTCCTAAGTTATTCGATAAAAATATGGAGGAGATGAGACTATGGCACCATCCAGATTGGTACTAAACAAGTGGGAGTTTGATGGAGTTGGTGCTTGGAGTGCCAATTCGATTTGTATATTTTATTATTTATTAATAAAATAACTACATTTTTCATTTCATACCTCATTAATGGTATTGTCATTACGCGTATTAAATTGATGTATCGATATGCTAAGAATGACATCGACCTTAGAATAGTCTTGACACTAGGTGTAAACTATTCTTAAAATAAATATTCCTAGTAGTTGGTTTTGGAATACGGTCGAATTCCTATAACCTAGAAGACTAGCACATGTCGTATATTGGAATTGGAGTTCCAATGGTTTAACGAGATGTACCATGAGTTTTGGAAACTCGTATAGACATGTGGGTATTCGTTGGAGCAAATATTGAATGACTCACAGGTGATTCATAATAGTTGGAAGTACACACCACCGTCAATAGAAATCTTCTCGATTCGAGTAGCATATGTAATCCTTTGAATATAGGATAACATTGATTTTGTGTGAGATCCTCCACACTTAGATGCCATGTATGTCAGGAATCTTTCATAGTCTGGCATCTAGATGTTCGTTGGGTGTGGACCGATGTACTCAGTAACCAAGTGCGATGCAAGATATGATCTGTCAGCCCGTATGTGTACCATAAGGGGTTTATGTATCCATATTAGTAAAGTCACGATTCTTAAATCTTTGGCCAAAGTCGATCACTTAGGGTGGATCACATCAGTTATAAAGAATCGTGGACATGTTGACATGAGATTGTTGACCGGCGTAAACACACACGTATAACGCAAGCGCACGTATCGTTCAAGTAGTATAAAAATATCGATCCCACAAGGACTTAATTCCTACTGTGTTATTAATTGTTGAATCTATTTATTTACAAATATCTAATTAAATGGAGAAAAGAGTGATTGTTTGATTGTTTGGTTGAAAGACTTTGCTAAATAAATAAATAAATAAAAAGACAAAAGAAAATACTAAGGAAAATACAAAAGACACAAAGATCTAGGGTTGTGATTTCTTCCAATATCATTTTAAAGATGAAGTGATTATTTTATAGTTGGGTAATACAATGATTTATTAACCTGGAACACTAATTTATGTAAAAGCCTCTTCCGATGGTCAATTACAAATACCTAGTATAATCCAATTGAACCATATGTCTATGTCAACCAAATTACCTAGATTCATTATGATTAAGTTCCAATTATGGCTACCCCCGCCCGACAGGTATATTCCTATCCTGTAAGGAAATCTATTGAAAGGGTTATCTATCCTTAAGGAAGATCGTGGGCTATTGAATCTAAGGTCTTAAACTTAAAATCCCTATGTCTAGTTCATTTTAAGTTTACCTAATCAATTTAATTAATGGCCAGTTAATTAGAAAGCATAAAGATTAAGACTCAATAAATAAATCTTTATATTACCCAAATTATAATCTAACCCTTATAAACCCGTGACATTGAATTTCATCACAACCCTAGATATTAACTTAGTTATGACACATAGCTAGGGCTGGTAAAAACTTGAAAATAAAAGACATAAATTGCTGAAAAGTAATTGCTGTAAAATAAATATTGAAAAGTAAAAATACAATAAAAATGAAATGCTAAGGTAAAAGGAATTACTTTTACTATTACTAATTTAGATATCTCCCAATAAAATAATATATAAACTTGTGATATTATTTAATCAACCGACCAATCTGGCGGTATCCTGATTAAGTCAAATTAAGTCCAACCAGCCATATAGGCGGTAATATTTGTCCATAATCCAGCCATAAAGGCGGTACCAAAATAAATTTACCAACCGACCAATCTGGCGGTATCCTTGATTAATCAGGTTCAAACCAACAGAAAATAAATTTACCAACCGACAATATAGCGGTTTCCTTTATTAAGTCAAGTTTAAACCAGATTAAATTAAATTGTCAACCGACCAATATAGCGGTATCCTTGATTAATCAGGTTCAAACCAACAGAAAATAAATTTACCAACCGACCAATATAGCGGTTTCCTTTATTAAGTCAAGTTTAAACCAGATTGAATTAAATTGTCAACCGACCAATATAGCGGTATCCTTTATTAATCAGTATTTTAATTAGTAAATATATTATTTTTAAGGGAGATTAAACTAAATAGCAACAGTAAAAGATTTACCTTTCACCCTAGCTGGGGAAATTACCTCCTCATGGTAAATAGTAAAAACTGTAAAAAATAAAGAAAGTAAACTATTATTATTACAAAAACTAATTAAAATTAAATTACAAAAGTAAAAAATTAAAAACTAAATTTTTTTAGAGAGAGAAACTCTCTTTACACGGAATTTGGAGAGAGAGAGAATAGTCTCAAAAATCTGAAATTTCGCGCAGTATTTATAAAAAAATTTGGCGCCAGCGTCGCGACGCTGGAATAGTAAGACGTGGCACGCTGAGGAGGCGACAATGGAATTGCGGCTGACTGTTCACCCGACACGTGGCAAGGCGGCTAAGACTCAATTATTGTGATGACGTCATTGATGACGTCATGCTGATGTGGTGCTAACGTGGCGCTGGCGTGTGTTGCAATTGTCGGCACAATAGGATTGCGACACGTGGCGACACATGTCACGCTGTGATTGGCTGATGCTGACTTGGTTGACCTTGTGACGTGGCTGATGACGTGGCATGACACATGGAAAAGTTGACTCGTTGACCGCTGACATGGCTGATGACGAGGCGACACGTGTCAAGTCAGAGTGTCGGCAGCATATGATGTTGACACGTGGCACGTCGCACTTTAGCAAAGTCAAACTTCTCAAATCCTGATCTGTTGACCTGGTGCACGTTAGCAGATTCGGCGCATTCTGGGCGTCGCGACGCGGAAGGTCTGGGCGGCGCGACGCTGGAAATTACCAAAATGCCCTTTTTCGCCAATTTTCACTATTTTGCTCCAAATCACCTCCAGCATGTCCTAAAACTTTATTTATCTACAAAATAACACAAAACACATCAAAATATTCACAAAACTCAAGAAACTATACAAAATATTAGATTAAATGAGTGGGAAATAGTGATATAAATACCACTCATCAATTGTGCATCTTGGAAACTTGACGGTGTATTCTATGTTTCCTAAGCACAACTCGGATAGCCTATGACGGAGATATTGTTAAACATATGTGATGACCTCGACTTGTATAGTTCAGAAAGGTCGTTCGCGTTCTTCGCGAATTCGGAGGTGGCCGAATTACGTACATATTAGCTAGGCTTATATGACGAACGTGTATGAACTTAGAGAGTCCCAATATGAAAAGTACTCATTGAGCACTTGAGTAGCCAATTACTTTTTATAAAAGATAATATTCAATATTATAATTATCAACTAAGATAATCAAGTGTTATTGGATAACATTGATTATTTACTTTGACCTAACTGGATTAATTGGATTAATTCAATAATTACACAATGGCTTAATTGTAAAATCATAATTATCTCTACCATTTGAGGATATTATGGTAATTGTAATTATGTAATAATAGGTGGTTTTAGATTGATTTAATTGGATTAAATCAAGGTGGCAAACATTTAACTAATCCATTTCCTAATCACTGGCTTGATTTAATTGGATTAAATTAAAGTGGGAGACAATGGAGATTAGTCACACCTAATTATACATATTTGGAAAAATTGGATTAAGCCCACTTAAAAGTTGATTACAACTTTTATTAATTAAAAATTGTCTAAGTTTTGCAATAAATAGCAAGCTTTAGGAAGGTTTTAATTACAAGTTCAAATACAAGCATAAGCAAATTCTTGAGAGATTAGCCTAAGTTAGAGAAGTGTTTAGAGAAGCTTGTGAGGTCTCTACAACATTTCATCTAGGAGAAATCAAGATTGGATCTTGAAGTGAAGCTTGGAAGCATTGGAAACAAGATTGGATCTTGAAGTCAAGCTTGCACACCTTGGAGGTTCTCCAGAAATTTCAACAAATGAGAAGTAGATTGGATCTTGCATCAAGCTTACTAGGTAATGTTTGATCTTCTCCTAAGCTATGTTTATTTGTGTGTTAGATGCATGATCACATAGCTTAATGTTGAATAAGGCTAATCAATTGTGTTAGGATACTTTAGAAGTATAAAAACAACATGCTTGTAATTAGGTCAAAGATGTTCATGTTTGACATAGAATAATTAATTAGAGTTTGGAACTCTAGATTAAAGCTTAGAGCTATGGCTACCATTCTAGATTCACTTGACCACCTTTAGGTGGACTAGAATTGTTCATGAGACATTTCTAATTGGGATTCTATAATGGTTTATGTATTGGATTAAAAAATTTACGCAAATGCGTATTTAGAATAAATTTATGTTTTTGGAAAAATATTTGATATTTTTAAAACTTGATTTTTATTCTATAACATGTGTTAATGTTGGTTTTGAAATTAAAAATTAATTTTGGGTGTTTTTGAAGTGTTTAGGGAAGACCGGAAGTAATTAGGGTCAAAAACCCTAATTGCTTCAGCTCACTGGTGTAGTGAGCTGAATGTAAATGAAAACAAATGAAAAACCAAAAAAAAAAAAAAGAAAAGGAAGATGCAGACCTGCGCGCGCGCACTGTAGCACGTGTGCTTCACGCGCGGCGCGCCTTTTGCGCGCCAATTTTATTTTCGCTCGTTCTAGAGCTTTCGGACTCCGATTCAATCCCGGTTTTTTCCTATACACTCGTAATGGAATATAATATTTCATTAAATGATTTAAAATTATACCCATACTTGATATCCATGGTTTAGACCCATTTCCGCTGTCCGGGATACCGATTCGACCCTAGGGGTTCCACAACTGCTTCAACATATTTTAGATAATACAATTTTGTGTTAACAATACTATTTGGGTACTCTCAAAGGAAATACAAAGATTGAAGAGTGAGAATGTTACCCAAATATATCTAAGCTCACTAAGATGTATATGAAGATTTAAGTAATGAGCTTGTGAATTGTTGAGAATGAAATGATAAAAAACATTTGTGTTTCTTTGTGTTTTTGCTTTTAATGAATCGTTAGAAGGTGCTGTAACTGTAGCAAAAATGATTTTGGGGCTCAATTTATAGTAAAGTACAAACTCCCCTCATAAGCTCTGTTTGAGACCGGTATGCCGGTCTCCAGACACCAATATGCTGGTCTGGCAAAGCAACGACTATATTACCGTTTGAATATATCTGTTACACTCATATGATGACTGGTATAGTTATTTCCAGTTCCAATAAGCATGTAACACTTAAGCTCACCGGTATGGGGGACCGGTATGGTGTATGTCGGTTTCAGTAGCTATGCAATCCTCAGATAGACCGGTATGGTAGATCGATATGTTACCGGTATGATTCATGTCGGTTTTAGAGAGCATTCAAAACATAGCATAGACTGGTATGTAGACTGGAATGCCGGTCTCAGTGATAAAATGCAGGATTTTAAGTTTTAACACATTTTGTACATGACCCTAATGCATCTATATATGAATGTGCATGTGTTCTATGAGCTTAGATACTTAAGTATACAATTCACTTTACAAATAGAGACCTAAGCTAAGACTTTATAAGACTTTCTTCGTTTTGCCACTTGTCTTCACATCTGTTGTTCTTAACCACCAATGTGCTTCGACATCTTCTTGTAATGTCTCGCCAATGCGCGTCGAAGACTTCTAGTGTCGCGTCATCAAAATCCATCTTGAGAATATGTCGCTAACAGTTTAAGTTGTTAATTTGTTTTGTTTTCTTACGCCTATTCTTTTGGAAATTTAAGAAAGCCCAAACAGAAAGAGCATGACAGTAATTATGTTAGAGATTCAATTGACCTTTTTTAAAAAAATAAAATAAAAAATTGCGACTGAATCCAGTCGCAATATTTTTTTGGAAGTAGATGTATAGGGAATGGAAAAATAGATTTTATACCTAATACATGTTTGATAGAATGCCTTAAACAATGAGCATGGATATAAAATTTTGTTTTGGCTCCTGCTTTTGGTTTTGGTTCGGTTTTGGTTTTGGTTCGGTTTGGTTGTCAACGGTTTCTAATTGAAACTAAATTAATCAATTTGATTTGGTTTGATTCAATATTTCAATTTATATTTGGTTCAAAAAATTATGAATTAATCAGTTTTCAATTTGATTCGGTTAATTCCGAAACCAAACCGAAATTTGTCAACCCTACCTTTGCATTGCTAATTCTACATAAAATAACAACTTTAACATTAGTCGTCCAACACTACCACATAAATTGGACGATTTTAGTTGATTTTCTGGTTCGCAACCGTTGAAATTTATTTTTATTGTAGCATCCACGGCATGAACAATTGTTGGTTGGAAATTCAACATTAGGGCACATGATATGTCGCCTTCAGCATTGGAAGAGAACTTGAAACCAACGACAAATTCTGGAAAAAAATTATTGGTATTGATGATATTCATGTTTGTAGTTATCTAGACTATATAAGAATGTCAAGAAGCTCCAACTATCGAGAAAAATACAAGCTTAAAAGAGACAAGATGAGGAAAAAAATATTTATTTTTTTATTTTAATAAGGTTAAATTTGAAAATAAATATGGTTAATTAATTAAGCTACGAAATTTTCAATATTATCAAAAAATAAAATTAAAATGAGAGATGATAAGATAAATTAAGAGGGTCAAATACCACTACATCAAAATATATAAATACAGAATCACATATTAATTATTACATTTTGAAATCCACCCATCATTTTGGTATATCACAATCCAAACCAAACCAAACCAAACCAAACTTTTGGCAAGTATATATTACAAAAATCAAAAAGTAGGGGAGACCCACTTATTTTTTGATATAATTTATTAAAAAATAGGCAGGTCCCACCATTTTTAGTTTTTTTGGGGACTCTCCAAAAGCAAATGAGAAAATTACAAGGAACTATTTTTAGACAAGAAAGGCACCAGCCCAGTGCAAATTCAAACTCATTCATTGTTTCCTCACCGAGGCGAAATACTAGAAATTGTTAAGCCATTGACAGAGCAATATTTGTTATCACCATCGGCGACTCTGCCCAAAGAGAAGGCAGGTTTTTGAGGCTGGCGAAGAGTAACAGTTACTCCCTGTAACATTACAACAACCGATGACATGGTAGGCCTATCCAATGCATCCTCTTGAACACACAATAATCCTATATGAATGTATCTTAAAAATTCATCAGGAAAGCATTTATCCATCAGTGATGGATCAATCAGCTCCGATACATTCCCTTCATTCCAGAGTTTCCATGCCTGCATCATCATTCACTTAGATTAACAATTTGCAGTACTAAATATAAAATTCCTGAAGTGTTTTACTGTATATAAAATTTACATAGGCTAGGAGGCTAGGCGCGAATTTTGAATTATTGGAGATTGTGTTTCTCCTTCCCGTTATAATCTCAATCAAGAGTACTCCGAAGCTAAAAACATCAGATTTTATGGAATATAATCCTTCCATTGCATATTCTGGAGCCATATATCCACTATTCACACAAAAAGAAAAATGTGATTCAAATCATTTATTGAGAATAGTAAATTTTAATTAACGATGAGATGTTACTTACTATGTTCCAACTATTATGCCAGTATTAGCTTCACCTTCACTTCCTGCAAAGATCCTTGCAATTCCAAAATCTGAGATTTTGGGGTTCATGTCCGAGTCCAACAACACATTACTGGCTTTTAGGTCCCTGTGAATGATTCTAAGTCGAGAATCCTCGTGAAGGTAAAGAATTCCTTTGGCAATTCCATTTACAATATTAAGACGTTTGCTCCAACACAATAGCCCGCGTTTCCTTGGATCTGATAATGAAAAGGGAAATGGCGAGGAATAAATCAAGACTCTGAGAGTACGTAAAGACAAATATATAATAAATGGACTTACCAAACAGGATTACATCAAGGCTGCTGTTTGGCATAAATTCATAGACGAGGAGTTTTTCATCTCCATCAACACAGAAACCCAGAAGCCTGACGAGATTTTTGTGCTGTAGTTTCAGTATAAGTAGCACTTCATTTGTGAATTCTGCAGTGCCCTGCTCAGAACAGCCCGAGAGCCTCTTCACTGCTACTTCATTTCCATCACTCAATACACCCTGACAAATTGAATAATTTTTTTTTTTTGGACATATTAAGGATGTTTATTATTATTATTATTTAGTTTTGGTTTTAGAATGCTAATACCTTATAAACAGGACCGAAACCACCTTGTCCTAGCATATTTGAATCCGAGAAGTTATTGGTTGCGACCTGTAATGTTTCCAGATCAATATAAAATTCCTGAGCTTTTAGATCATCCCTCTCCTGAACATGTCGATAATGGAAATCCGTGTTGTTTGTGTCACCAATTTTATCTACTTGAGTCTGATTTCTAACTTTATCCTTCCCTGCAACGGAAAAACAAATTTAGAAAATAAAAAATAAATTGAAGAATGTGAATATATTTTATATAGGTGATGGCAGAACAGAAACTTTATAATAAAATCTTTACTTTTCTGGGTTACTCTTTTTGTTGCGAGAAAGTAGACAGAGGGAGCCAGGACTACCAGTAGAAATGCTACCACAATTGTTGGAATTATAATCATCCATATCTTCCTTTGGTTGCCTGCACTTGAGACCATAAATTTTTTAAAAAATAAGCTCCATTTTCTTCAAATACCATCTGTAAAGCAATTAATTATTATAGTGAAACTACACTACTTACCTTTGCCTGTTGCTTGATTTCCTTGAGAGAGAGACGATTCACTGGCACCCTTGTAAAATGCATATAATTCATACCTCAAGTAGCAGCTACGACTAAGAAGCCGTGCTCCTATTGAAAAATAGCAGCAAGATAAAATTTCTTCTGTGGCAGCCTGGAGGCATTTGTTACAATCAACAGCAGATAAATCTTTGGTGCATTGAACAAGAGCATATAACGTGTCGGAATCTGGGAAGGGTGCTTCTCCAGTTGCATACATATCAGTTGAAGGATCAAAAGCTGCCAGTTTGATGAGATTACTCAGAGTATTATTCACAACAGACCTATACCTCTCTGGTTCTGATATATTTTGTTTGTTGTATTTAGGCATGTTTCCTTCGACATCCAATCGGCCAAAGAAGTTTTCATTAGCATAGCGCAACTGACAGTCCTCTTCCCACACAATTGCTTCGGTTTTGTTTGGACAAAGCCTGGTGATGTCTTGTAATGCTGTAGTTTTGCAGTTGTTGCAAACATCAGTTGAATGATAGTTGATGCACATATACTGACCGTACACTTTATCCGAGTCATTCCCTGAAGACTCATTGGAAAACTTGGCGGCAGAAGCATTTGCGGCCAAAGCAGTGAGGACATTTTTGAGGTTATTTTGTGCAGAAGCAGCTGTATTGGTTGAACAAGTGTTGAAGGGAGGACTATCGGCCAAAGCAGGATCACTAAGAACAGCAATGAGAGAATAAAGGAAAATCAATTGAATGAACGTTTCAATACTGATAGTATGAACCATATCTTGCCTTTTTGAAATTCTTTTACAATAATGAAAATTACACACCATTTTGAATCTAAAATTATTCTTGAGTTAGCTTTTTAAGGTGCTTCACACCACTTATTTCTGGGTATTATCTTGGAATAATTCTTAGTAGCAAAATGTAGTAGTCATTTTTCCAGTAAGTTTCCAATAACTTACTCTGGCGGTGGGGCCTTCAATTAATTGAAATGTCCATCAATTGCATCTTATTTTACATTTTTTGCATCAATGAGTTGAAAGGTTTATTTTAGTCAAATAAAAGAAATTTGTTTGGTAGGACTTTTAGCCAATTGGCCCAATTGAATGTAGCTTTCGACGGAAGTGTTAGTACATGGAATATGCCCTTTGCCCGACGTGAATTGATTTGATATCTGGCGTCATACATAAACAATATCACGTCATTTATTGCTTGGATAATGATTAGCAAGAAACAAAATTAGTCTAAACTAGCTGGCCTTTTGGGAGGTCGATGGCAATAACTTAATGGTTATAAACTTAGAGCTTGACTTTTAATATAATTGGCAATTGCAAGTCGTCAACGTAGACTCTGTTGCAATTGCATATGGTTTACTTCAACATGTAATCCTCAATGGCCCAAATTCAAATAGAAATGGCCTTCAAAGGACCATAAACAATGCAAACCCAGTTACCCAGAAGAAACAATTGTAAATTCTAGCACCAACCACCAAGTGACCTATACAAGTTTCATAAACTAAATGTGTGTGATGAAATGTCTCTGTGATGGAATGTTTCCACAATTCAACTGCACACTGACACTATAGAAAGGTAACATAGTGAGATAAACAGGTCCTACAAGTTATCACTACATTGATTGTCTTTACATTTTCAGGTTATATACAAGCAAGCAATTAGCCGGATAAGGAAGCTATTTGGGAAGAAAACATCAAATCCAAGCCGGTTCTAAACAATATCGGGTAGAAATCATCTTTAACCATAGGGTTTGAATATGCCATCTTGTAAATTATGTATCACAGGTGCGCCGCCAGTTGGTTGTGGGTGTGCTACTATATATATATATATATATATATATATATATGTTTGGAGAAAATACTTTATATTTTTTATTTGAAAAAAAAAATTAAATGAAAGTATACATTATTACCAAAAGTATGAAACAATTTTCTTTTAATTTTGTAAACGATTCAATTAATTAAATGTTATAAAACGTTTTTATCTAATTTAATTTTCCAACGTTTATAAAATTAAATAGTAAAAAATTTCCCCTTTTATTACTTTCAATTAATTTGCAAAATAAGTTCAAAAACTTTTCCTATATAAAGAGGGTTTCTCATTTGCAAAGACACTGAACTAAGAAGCATTCTCTCTCAAAAAAACTCTCCCATGTTCTTATTTATTCTTGAATTTCCAAGCAAATTTGATTGGGTGTTAGCATATCAATTAGTTTCGTGTCAAATCAATTGAGACATAATATTTTTTAGGCTTGTTTTATCATGGGAACGACGAGACATACATTCTGCTAGCATAAATTCTGGATAGAGCCGCGAAACATCTTAAAGAGAGCGACTTAATCCACGACTCAATCCAAATTTTCCATTTTATTCATGGTGCATGATAATATTATTCTTACTTTTGCACATTATTTCAACAATTTTAAGACGCTCAATCTGACCCTAAGCGGGATAAGCTTGCTAATAGAACATATATGCTATCAATAGTAAAGAATGTAGGTTTTATGATTTAAAAAACCATGTTGTAATTGAATCTATTGATGTTGATTTCTTTGAGAATAAATTTTCTTTTATTTTGAAGAATAGTGGGGGCTCATCCTCCAGTATTAATCTCATGACTGAAGTTAATGAACCTGATAATGAAATTGGATCTACACCTAGGATGAGTAAACGGTCTAGAACAATTAAAGATTTTAGTCTTGATTTTTATGCGTACACTTTATAAGAAGATCCTACAACTCTAAAAGAAGCATTATCATTTTAGATGCTTATTTGTGGCAAGAAGCAATCGAAGGTAAAATGAGTTCTTTACAGTCTAATAAGACTTGACATTTAATGGATTTACCTCTAGATTCCAAAACCATAGCTTGTAAATGGATACTTAAGAAGAAATTAAAACCAAACAGTATAGTAGATAAATATAAGGCTAGACTTGTTGCCAAAGGGTATAGACAAAGAGAACATAGATTTCTTTGACACTTTTTCACTAGTAACTAGGATTACCTTTATTTGTATGCTTATTTCTCTTACTGCGATTTATGATCTTGTTGTGCATCAAATAGATATTAAAACTGTTTTTTTTTTAATGGTGAATTAGAAGAGGAGATTTACATGGATCAACCTGAAGGATTTGTAATACCTAGTCAAGAAAGTAAATTTTGTGAACTTGATAAATCTCTATATGGTTTACAACAGGCACCTAAAAAATGGCATAAGAAATTTGATAACCTAATTTTAGCAAATGAATTTAAAGTGATGAAAGTGATAAGCGTATATATTATAAATCAGAAGATGAGATTTGTTCTATTATATGATTGTATGTGGATGATATGCTTATATTTGGTTCAAATATTCATATTGTGAATGATGTTAAATCTATGTTTTATGCTAACTTTGACATGAAAGATCTCTAGCTGAAGCTAATGTAATTTTAGGAATTAAAATTATTAGATCAGAAAAGGGAATTTCCTTAGATCAAAGCATTACATCGAGAAAATCTTGAGAAAATATAATTACCTTGACTGTAAACCTGCATGTACTTCTTACGATCCTAGTGTTAAGTTATTCAAGAATACCGGTAACAGTGTTAGACAAACTAAGTATGTGAGCATCATTAGTAGTCTACATTATACTACTGATTGCGCTAGACATGATATTGCATATGTCATGGGATTACTAAGTAGATTTAACAGTAGACCTAGTATTGAGCACCGACATGATATTAAGAGGGTTATTAGGTACCTTAAAAGGACAATGAACCTATGATTACACCATCAGAGGTTTCCCGCTGTTCTTGAAGGATATACAAATGCTAATTGGAGCATCATTTCAAATGATTCAAAGGCGATTAGTGGATATATTTTTAGCATAATTAGTGGAGCTGTCTCTTGGAAATCCAAGAAACATACCATCTTAGCTTAATCCACCATAGAGTCTGAGATGATTGCACTGACATCTACTAGTGAAGAAGTAGCTTGGCTAAGAAGACTGTTATCAGATACATTTTTATGGGAGAGACCGATACCAGTTATCTTGATCCGTGATAGTACAGTGGCTATTGCAAAGATTCATAACCGTTATTATATAGGTAAATGTTGGGGTTGGTGCTCAAAGCGCCAATTCCCGGTTGTATTTCTTTATGAATACTTCTGTAAAACGTTATTATTTTGAATAATATATACAGTTTCTAATTTCTATAATATAATGTATCTTTTAATATGGTAAAGACGTAATGACTAGTCATGGTGCAGTTGCAAAAGCGTCGCAACTGACATTGAGTTGTATCATGACGTTGTCATTCTCACACAGTTCCTGGTTAAGGTTTACACTACTTGGTCAGTATAGTAAACCCGTTGAGACCGGTACATGTCGTATACTGGAATATCTGATTCCAATGGTTTCTCAATGAACCATAAGTCTTGGAGACTAATATAGACGTGTAGGTGTTTATAGAGGATAAACACTGAACGACTCACCGAAGATTCTTAATGGATGGTACACCAACGTCAATAAGAATCTTATCGGGTTGAGTAGCACTTGTGATTATTAGACTTGAGATGCCACTTTGGGCACATAAGACATCTTCTACACTTAGATGGCAGTCACGTCACCGATCTATTAAGATCAGGCCTCCGTCTGTTCGTTGGGTGTAGATAGATCCTCAGAGTGTCCTGTGTGTATTGAGATAGGATCCGTCAGTTCTGTGTATTAGAGCATAGGTAGTCCATATGATTAACAATCAAATAAAACCATGGGCCCATGGTATAATTTAGAAGTTAGTTCTAAATGTTCTTTTTGAGATTGCTAATAGAATAGTCGACTGGATAATCCCTATAGAGATTTGACATTTACATCTATATCTCTGGAATTTATCCGGATACCTGTGACGGAGGAATTATACATTTTCCATGACCTCGACCTGTATGATTCAGCGAGTTTATCTGTGGTCGTCATAATTTACGGGTGGATAAATTATGGACACGAAATTGGATTTCGTGACAGATATGCCTGAATCTAGAAAGTCTAAAAAATGAAATATACTCGTAGAGCACTAGGGCAACATTATAAATAATATTGATTGTTTATAAAGTCGTTTAAAGGTTAAACGCAAAATACATGTGTAGGGACCCGATAGTCATTTCCTTAATTTTTGTGTATTTGCATTTAATGCTTGATTAATTCAAATTCACATTAATTAATTGTCAAATTGAGATATTGACTAATATTATAAATATATATATATATATATGTATTTGATATTTATTGTAAATATAATACATATATTTAATATATCTGTATTTAATTAATTAATTAATTATTTAATTGTTAAATGATTAAATTAATTAAAATATAAATATCTTAAGCTTATGATATTTGTTTTAATGACCAAGTTGCAATTGTTGACTAAGTTGAAAATATCATTAAAGTGTAATGATCATTATTTAACAAGTTGGCAAGTTGATTTTCAATAAAGCAAAATTAGATATTTTGATATTTGGTATATACCAAATTCGGCCAAGGCCAAATTTTAGGGTATATATTGTTTTGTTTTTTGATTAGGGTTTCATTATCTTCAACACTTTATCAAAACTCCATTAAAACAAAGAAAAGGAAGCTAGAGAGAAAGAAAAGGAAAATTCAAAGAAAGTTTAGATATTTTGATACTTGGTATATACCAAATTCGGCCAAGGCCAAATTTTAGGGTATATATTGTTTTGTTTTTTGATTAGGGTTTCATTATATTCAACACTTTATCAAAACTCCATTAAAAGAAAGAAAAGGAAGCTAGAGAGAAAGAAAAGGAAAATTCAAAGAAAGTTTGGATTTAAGTAAGTATTTCCAACTTGCTATTAGAGAGAAAAATGTTCCTCTTGTTCTTGGCAACATCTTGTGATGTTCTTGAGTTTTTTCTATTCTTTATTCTTTGTACTTTTGATGGTTGAAAGTTTGATGAAGGTGTTATGCATATATGAAGTTGATAGAATGTTACTAAAGGACTTGTAAGCATTCTTTTCATGGTATTAGAAAATTGTTGCTAATCTAGAGTTGTTGACCCACTCTTAAATGACCTAGATTTGATCTATAGTTATTTCATTGTGTTGAGACTTGATTTGAATGGAAGAAACATGATTGAAGTATTGGATTTTGTTAATTTGGTCTAATTTATCCAATTTGAAGAAATTGAAAAATTAGGGTTTAAGACTTCTTCCAATTTAGGGAATTTCATTTATGTTGTGTATTTGGATGTGTATATGATACATATTAAATTTTATGTTGATTGGATTTCATTTGCATGTGTTTTGAACAATGGAAATGCAAAATGCACATTCCCCCCCTTGCGAGGCTCTCGGCCTTATGGCTAAAATTTGGGTTTTTGGTTGCTAATTGTATTTTGACATTTGGAACATGTTAAATTCATATTAGAAATGATTTAGAATCATTCAAAATTATTTTGAACAATTTCGGATTAAAAATAAACAAAATGTTATGTTTAGGACAATTCGGTAAATTCACATAAATTTGATTTATTGTGTTTTATTTCATAATTTGATTATTGGATAATTAAATAAATAAGTTTATTTAATTGATCCGAGAAAAAATTTTGAAATTGGAAAATTTCGATTTTCACTATTCCGCTGCGTTATCAGATATCCGCAATAAAACCCCTACAGTAAGATCCAATAACTACGTTGTAAATACAACACAATCAGAGAATCATTTTCTACTGTAGCTGTAAGAGTGGATCATATATGATCTGATGATAACTTGACCGACCCTTTGACAAAAGGACTAGCAAGAGAGAAGGTTTTCAAAACCTCAAAAGGAATGAGACTAATGCCTATAGAAAATTAAATCACCTATGATGGTAACCTAACCTATAGACTGAAGATCCTATGAAATAGTTTCAATGGGTAATCACAAGTTATAAGGTGATGAGGGATGATATCAGTTTTATTCTGTGAACATGATCTCCTGAAGCGATAGAAGGATGAGTTATTTAACTCTTAAATGTATTTTATACTCTGTAAGTGGAGTACCTAGCTACAAGTGTACTTTTGAAAGACACACATATATGGATGTAGAAGTGTGGTTGTTTCTTATGAAATTTTGGGCAAAAGTTTCTATAACTTTCACTATACTGGGATATACGTGTACGGTTGTAATGCATGGACTTTTTGACTTCACCTTGAAAGGTTTGTGTGTGTAACGTTATCAGAGATAGAGTTCAAAACTAAAAGTTACTATCTGAATCGTCCAGTAAGAATAATCAACACTAGGAAAATGTTCAAGATGAAAGACACATTTATTTTTACACAATCTTATATTATGTTGCTCGATGAAAATATTTTATTAAAATTCAAATGAGGGATTGCTTTAAAAAATTGGTTTTAAAGTTGTGAAGTTACAAGAAATTGTTGAAGTTGAAATAATCGAATTATTTGGATTTTTTAAGTTATAAAAAATTCACCATTAAAAAATTTTTAAGTTGTTAAAGAAGTTACAAACTCACCATTTATTAGTCTCTCCCAGATTGACGACGGACAACACAATTATAGTTTATATTATTGTTGGAACTTGGGTTTGGGCCCCAAGGGGTACTATTTTTGTGGAAAGGTGATTAGATTAATGGTTGTTCATCACACACACCCAAGCCGCCACAGCCAAGTCGATTAGTTCGGATCAAGTGTGGGTATGGGTATGCTATTATCTATCTTTTTTTTTTTTTTGGAGAAAATACTTATATATTTTTTTTTTGAAAAAAAATTAATAATTAAATGAAATTATGCATTATTACCGAAAGTATGAAACAGTTTTCTTTTAATTTTGTAAACGTTTCAATTAAATGTTATAAAATGTTTTTGTCTAATTTAACGTTTATAAAATTAAATACTAAAACATTTCATCTTTATTATTGTCAATTAATTTCCAAAATATGTTCAAAAACATTTCCTATATAAAGAGGGTTTCTCATTTGCAAAGAGACAGAACTAAGAAGCATTCTCCCTGGAAAAAAACTCTCTCATGTTCTTATTTATTTTTGAGTTTCCGAGTAAATTTGATTCGGTGTGAGCATACCAATTAGTTTTGTGCCAAATCGATTGTGATAATATTTTTTATGCTTGTTCTATCATGAGGATAGCGAGATTGACATACAAATTCTGAAGAGTCGTGAAATGTCTTAAAAAAGATTGACTTAATCCGCGACTCAACCTAGATTTCCCATTTATTTCTGGTGAATGAATTAAAATTATGTCGAAGTACTCAATACATCTCATATATATATACACATACATATCGTCAGTCTTCGAATAAAGGAGATAATGATGCCGAATTGTCACCGGGGTACTACATTTGAAAGAGTAACCTCATTGACAGAACAATTTGATAAGAATTGACCAGATTTCACAACAACTCGACCAACAGAAAATGCAGGTTGGGTTGGTTGAGGAAATGTCGTGGAATCACTTGCCAACATAACAACCACCGATGACATGGTTGGTCTGTCTGCTGGATCTTCTTGAACGCACAATAATCCGATATGAATACACTTCAGAAGTTCATCAGTAACACATGACTCCTCGAGTACCGGTTCCATCAACTCCACTGCATGTCCTTCGCACCATAATTTCCATGTCTGGGAATGTTTATTGCAAGTTTGAAACAAAGATTAGACTATCAAACATTGGAAATTATATTTTAGAATGATGTATGAAAAAAGTTGCATACATAAGTGAGGAGGCTTTGACCATGTTCGGAAAGATAAAATCCACTGTTCTTTTTCCCACTTATTATCTCTAGCAGAAGAACTCCAAAACTAAAAACATCGGATTTAACAGAAAATAGACCTTCCATTGCATACTCCGGGGCCATGTATCCACTATTTAGATTGGAACAACAAAATCGGATCAAAGCTGTGAAAAATTTAATTGCCTGTATCATTTGATCTAAGCAAAGAGTAAAGAAAGTAGCAATTAAGTGCAATTGATTTTAATAGGGATAGTAAATTTATTTCCAACAGGAAGGAAAGTGAGCCAAATAGGATAGAAGGCACTTACTATGTTCCTACCACTGTATTTGTATTAGCTTCATTTTGATTTCCACCAAATATCCTAGCCATTCCAAAGTCTGATATCTTTGGGTTCATCTCATCATCCAATAAAACATTACTAGCTTTGAGGTCTCTATGAATAACCCTGAGTCGAGAATCCTCGTGTAGATACAATATACCTCTTGCAATTCCATTAATGATGCCTATGCGTCTTTTCCAGTCCAGTTGTACACTCCTCGTTGAATCTAAGAATGAATTGGACACAATATAAACATGCCAGTTGCAACTTGGAAAGGCTTGATTCATACAATCTGAATTTATTTGCACAACTTAACAGCTAGAGATTAACAATGTGTACAATAACTAGCATTATATAGAGAGTCTGAGAGATAAACCAAAAAGAAGGAAATCAAGGCTTTTATTTGGCATGTACTCGTAGATTAGCAGCACTTCATGTCCCTCTAAGCAGCATCCCAAGAGTCTAACAAGGTTTTTGTGTTGTAATTTGGCAATCAAAGAAACTTCGTTCTTGAACTCTTGTAGGCCTTGCCCAGATGTTCTTGAAAGCCTTTTCACTGCAATATCCTTACCATCTGCTAATGTACCCTGGAAACAACTTTCCATTGTTACCATGAAACAAAATAGCTAGCAAAGTGCCTATTACATATGGCTAATTCAGTTTCAAAGAATCAAAGATGCATTTAGTCAACAATATTATTGTACTTTTGAATTATTTTTAAATTTGGAAGCCATCACCATATAATTTATTACCTTGTACACAGTACCAAATCCACCTTCTCCAAGCTTATTTTCACCAGAGAAATGCTTTGTGGCCTCAAGTGCAAGACCTAATGGGAACAAAGGAAATTCTTCTGATTCTGCCTGCTTCCCTCCTCGTAAAATATCATATGTGTGGTCATTTACAATTCTACCTTCCCAGTGAAGTAATTGAATCTCTTGACTGCTAGTTTTGTCCTCTTCAAAGAAAATTAACTTGATTAAATTTTATCTAAAACAGGGAAATAGAGAAAGGAAGAGGCAAGCCAGATTTATAATGCCAAGTAAATTCCTTACCTTGTTCTCTTGTATACCTCCTCCGCCTATACCAGAGAAACGAACCAAACAGGGCTACTATAATTGCTGATAAAGTTGTGCCGATTGCAATCCACGCCCCTCTTCTCTTTTTTCCTCCTTTCCAGAGCAAAAA
This sequence comes from Zanthoxylum bungeanum, assembly GCA_019454045.1. Lineage (NCBI taxonomy): Eukaryota > Viridiplantae > Streptophyta > Magnoliopsida > Sapindales > Rutaceae > Zanthoxylum > Zanthoxylum bungeanum. The sequence continues at coordinate 55,236 of SKCR01029564.1, read as the reverse complement.
TATTTTTACATACATGTATACATATATATATATATGTATGTATGTATGTATGTATGTATGTGATGAATTCATTAAAATAAAAAAAAAACAAAGGAACTTACTTGGAGAAGAAATGGGTACTTGAGATCCAACTGCAGGTATCTTGGACAGCTCGAATCCAATTATACAACTTGGGAACAAAATTCTACCAAATCCTGTTCCCCGCCGGACGAAGAGCCTTGAAATCCAAGTAATGGTTCTATTCAGGCAAGCTCGACAGTCTCCTACTGACATCACCGGTATACACTGCCCAAAACTTTGCAGTGTATTAATGGTAGAAATGTTAGTCTCTTTTGTTGCATAGCGGAAAGAACTTAAACTCGGCATAGCAATTATGTCATTGAAAGACTGAACCAAACTTTCAGTGGTGTTATCAGGCACAGTATTGTTTTGTACTATGTACATGACCAGAGGTGGCGAAGTATCCATGTCGGATAAAGAATTGTCTGAAAATAGCACCATACACTGTTGAACTTGATACCATATCATTGCCTCCTTGGTGCCATTACAATTTCGCATAACAGCGTTAATTGCTGCAACAATACAACTCTGACAGGATTCGAAGCTAATGTTGAATTTACAAAGATAAAGACCAAAAACTGTGTCTGGAAATTCCCCTTCTGTTGTGTTGTAATAGAGAGACTTGCCAGCTTCGGAGTGAAGCTTTTGGTTGAAGAGGATATTGAGGTTGCTTATGAACGTGTTGGAAATGGTGTCGTTAGATCCAGAGCAAGATAAGGCCATGGTTTCATCAGCATAACTCTGTGACGTAACATAGGATATAATAGACAGCAGGTGAAGCAAGCTAATAATAGTTTTTGCGGCAAACAATGAGGCAGTCGGCATCATCCTGCTAGCTTTTGAACTCGGAAATGAATGCTTAATTAAGCTCCAATGTCAAGTATGGTTATTAAAGGTATCTTTGAAGGTAACTTGAGTTGGTAGTTGTACTCAAAAAATTTAAAAAAAAAAAAAAAAAAATTAAGTCGGTAGTTATGTATTGTGAATATATTGACCTTCGAGAGGCAGAAAAAGACATAAATAAAAAAGATAAAGAGAGTTGACACATATATGGGATATTTGATCAAGTCGAATATATATTATATATTGTCAAAGTGTGGCTTGAATCGTGGCTCAAATGGGAACTCGTTAATGGTTACGTTGAATAACTAATATTCCGCCACCATCTCTTAAATAAAGTTTTGTCAAACAACGCCAACAATTCTTGACGAATTTCACATGGCTAATGAGAGGAAACAATCATTGCTCATCAATAGTACCAGTTCGAATGTCAAGATTGTCGTGCTCAAATTGTGAGCTGTTCTATAGTAGATTTGGAGCCATAATGTTTCACAAGATATGTGTTTCGGCCCATTTGAACATTGAAGATTTATTTGAGTTGGGAACAATCATCGGAGACCCCTGATTGGTTTAGTAATATATATGGTAATTGGAGGCTTTGGAGTAGTCCTTGGGGATTTCCTAGGGGGGGCTTACTCGGGGATGCCTTTGAGGGCTTCCTTGGGGGACTTGATAGGGACTTGTTTTCATGTTACAAATAATGTAAAGGGAGGCATGAATCCGAATAACACATGAGATTTACGTGGTTCAGCCTTGAACCTACATCCACCGGAACAACTCATAAATCTATCCACTATGTAATAAAGAAGTATCATTGTAGCAGTGGGATGGCCTTTATTCGTCTGGTTCAGTTAACTTGTAACTTCGGAAAGTGTTTACAAAATTTTTTCCCTGATCTTTATGCGTAATGACTCACAATATTTGATATTAATGAGTTATTAGGGTAAAATATGCATAAATTAGTGGTATATGTTATCAGTTAATTTATCCGGATTAAAATTATTTTAAAAGTCAATTTCGCCTATTGGCATGCTTCCGCTGCATTTACCCTTACAGAAATGGTATCAGAGTGAGTCTAGTCCTGCATCCACAATATAAATCATGCCTATTATAGGATATTAGTATCCAAATCCGGTTTACATATGCACGTAATCCTGATATAAATGGATTTTTATGGCCTTACCCAAAACGTCCCATAGTTTTGAGGGTATGACTTATAGGAATTATGTTAATCCTGATTACATAATTGTATTTGATTAGATTCTGAAGCTGAAAAACCACCATAGAAAAATCCCAGCAATACGGCTCTAGTAGTAGTGAGTGTTGAGAAAGCAAACATTAATGGTCTGCCTTGTTACTGCGGATGCAAATATTTTCCTAATGCTATGGCTATATCTTGCCAAAGTTGTGCAGTTATGGCTGATGGCAGATTATTTTCGTCGGTGGAAATTATATGATAAAAGACAAATTCAAGTGAAAGTGGAAACCATGAATGTGTTAAAGTTGTCAGACCTATATTAGTATTTTGAAATTATCATTGACAATAATAGCCTCGAATACGCTTCATTCTTATCGTGCCAAAACTATGAGAATGAGACATGATTCAGGATCAAAATCTAGAGTCCTAGTGTGTGTGATTGATAATGGGTTGTCTACTTGTGAATATATGTAGGCGAGAACATACCAAAACCGTGAACCAGAACAAATTTATGGGGTCTACGTCCTACTATAAAATTCAATTTAATTATTTAATTTTCATTTTTCGTTGGGGATTACAGTATTACGTAAAATAATGATAGTCGTTACTAGGTTAAATCCATGATCTAATTAGTGCTTAATAATAATATTATGGGGAAAATATTCCACTTACATCTCTATAATTCTATTGTATAGATAGAATTAACATTTCTAATCCACTGCGTATATGTATATTTTATTTCTAACTCTACTTTTGGTTGCATGGTTCAAGAATCGGTTCTAAAATAGAATAAGTTAGGATATTATTTTAGATAAGTCTAGACCATAGAAACCGTTGTTCTGATTCTCATGGAGAATCATGGTGGTTAATGTCTTAATTATTAAGTCAAAACAGATAATCTAGATAATTATTTGATTTTAGGATATAACCCAGTAAAGAGAGAATTGTTTTTTGTGTAGTAAAATTGTTTACGTCTTGAGATCTTTGATTGGTATTAAGGAAACCTCATTAGATATTTGTTTGTCCCTTAATGATGTTTCTTGGCTTTAGTAACATTTAGAGGATAGATGTCTGATAAGTTTGCCTGTCACACATTTGCAATTGTTGAAAATGTTTGAAGATAGATTAGAAAGCTAAATAAATGAGATTTATACAGTTATGTATAAGGAATACAGATTCTCTAGACACGACAATTGTGAGTATAGGATACTCGATCTTTCATATAGTTGTTAAAATTACAAATGTCATAATATTTGATATCGGGACTCATAACACGAACATTATTCTTTTCTATCTGACAGAGAGGGTAGTTGTATTTACATTTAGAATGGTTCCTTATGTTTACACAACGATGATGATGTTTTGATAAGTTATTTGTCTTTGGGGTACAATTATTTGATATTTGATAAACTAGTAGTGTCGTTAATGTAGGGATAACATTACCAAAATATTTGATATTTTTTAATAACATAGAGCTATACTATCGAACTATAGATTTATAATATTGATACATAGGATGTATTTCATAATGGATTCCATGAGTATTCACGAATTGGTTGTCTGTTTCTGAATAAATACAAATTGTGAGGGGTTCAAGGAATTTTACGATCTATTCTAACAAGACACGAACCAAATACTTTGAATGGTTTGATGAGTGGTAAATCTATCACTATTTCCTACTCATTTAACCTAATATTTTGTATAGTTTCTTGAGTCTTGTGAATATTTTGATGTGTTTTGTGTTATTTTGTAGATAAATAAAGTTTCAGGACATTCTGGAGGTGAATGGGAGCAAAACAGGAAAAACTGGACAAAAGGGCAAAATCGTCATTTTGGCATCGCGACGCTGAAGCCTTTCGCGTCGCGACGCCCAGCATGCGCCGGACTTGCTAATGTATGCCGCGGACACGTGGACCAATCAGATAATTTTGCTAACATGCGCCGCTACTAAAATGCGCCGATCATGCTATCTTGCGCCAGTGCCACGTGTCGTGATCTAACGCTGTCGACAATTGCCCTCAGCGTGACGTAAGCAATGACGTCATAAATAGTACCATGTCATCGGATAAGGATCTGATCTCTTAGCCGCCTCGCCATGTGTCAAGCCGTCATTATGCCACGAGTCACTGTAGCTGGCGTCGCGACGCGGAACCCTTTAGCGTCGCAACGCTGGAACCCTATCCGCGCCTATAAATAGAGCTCGAGATTTCAGTTATTGTTGTACCATTTCCTCCCACTTCTTTGATGTAATTAGAGAGTTCTTCTCTCTCTAAATTTCTTTTAATAAAGTTTTGTAATTTTTAATTACGTTCTGTAATAATAATAATTTACTTTATTTATTTTACAGTTTTTACTAATCATTATGAGGAGGTAACTTCCCCCTGCTAGGGTAAAATGTAATTCTTTTACTATTGCTTCTTAGATTATTCTCCCATAATTATAATATATTCAATGTTTTAAATTGGACTTAATAAGGATACCGCCAGACTGGTCGGTTGATAATTTAATTCCGCCTTTATGGCTGGTTGTTTTCATTCCGCCTATATGGCTGGTTGGTAATGTTTTGCAGAGCTTATATTATATTATGGGAGAAATCTAATTAGTATATAGTATAAGTAATTCCTTTTACCTTAGCAATTTTATTTTAATTCACTTTCAGCATTTATTTTACCGCATTTACTTTATGCAATTTTATTTTAAGTCTTTTAAGTTCTTAGCCCTAGTTATGTGTCGTAGCTGAGTTAGTTATCTAGGGTTGTGATGAATTTCAATTTAACCGGTTTATAAGGGTTAGATTATAGTTTGGGTAATTTAAAGATTTATTTATTGAGTCTTAATCTTAATGCTCTGTAATTAACTGGTCATTAATTAAATTGATTAGGTAAACTTAAAATGAACTAGACATAGAGATTTTAAGTTTAAGACCTTAGACTCATTAGCCCACGATCTTCCTTGAGGATAGATAACCCTTTAATAGATTTCCTTATAGGATAGGAATATACCTGTCGGGCAGGGGTAGCCATAATTGGAACTTGAACTTAATGAATCTAGGTAATTTGGTTGACATAGACATATGGTTCAATTGGATTATACTAGGTATTTGTAATTGACCATCAGAAGAGGCTTTTACATAATTTAGTGTTCCAGGTTAATAAATTGATATATTACCCAACTATAAGATAACTACTTCATCTTTTAAATAATATTGAAATAAATCACAACCCTGGATAGTTTTTTATAAATTGAATTTTCATCATTTCACTTAAGCAAAAATTTATTTACTTGTTTTAAATTTAGAATCATCGCCTTTTTCCAACCAAATCAAATCAATCTGTTAGATACCAGTAATCAGTTAACCTCATAAAAATTAATAGATAAGGTTTTAAGTCCTCGTGGGATCGATACTTTTTATACTACTTGAACTATACGTGCGCTTGCGTTATACGTGTGTGTTTACGCTAGTCATGGTTCAAAGTGATTTAATCTTAAGTTTGAAAACAAAACCTTTAAATTCATTTTAGTCATTGAATTGTTCAAAGACATTTGATCCTATCAAACGATATGAATTTGTGGGAAATTATGTAATATCTCAAAATTTTAAGGAATAATTTTAGAAGGTTCTCGAATCAAAGTTTAGATCTCGGAATGGAATGATATTGAAAAATAAGAGTTTGAGTATTGAAAGATATGTCAGAATATCTTGAAGGAGTATTTTGAAGCTTTGTGAATTGTGTAATTTTAAAGGATCAGTGACACATATATTTTAGATATTTTTATATGGCAGGTTTTTGTTATTTCAGCTATATAAATAGCAAACAAACTCTAAGTGAGCTAATTTTTAATTCGTCGTAAATATTTTTTGAAAAAAGAAAAACTTTCGTATTGAACACTATTTGTAATTTCATGGGGGCTGTTTTGTAATTTTTAAAAAATTTACTATAAATATGCTGAGGTTTTCAATCTATGGAGAATGAGAACTTGAAGTGACTAGGATCACTGCAGCAAGTTTCCCAACCGATAAAGCGACTATAAGTCGCAAACGGTACTATACAGTTTGAATAACGGAACAGTGAGCAGGAAATCTTCCAGGCAAGATATTGTTACCGAATAAACAACAAATGCGGGTTATTGCTACAGCTGAGGCGGCAATAGAAGCCTTCTGGGTCGATAATAAATCTAATTAGATTAGATATAGTTTTGTTAGCAGCTGAGCTAGGCTACAACACATGCTAAAGAATTAATGGTCTCATCAACGATCCAGATATATACTTCGATATTCATCTGATTCATTCAGATCATACATCGTGGCGATGTGGTGATCGTATAAATCGCATCAGATGATAATCAAGCAAATCCACTGACGAAAGCCTTTTCTCAACAGTTTGAGCCAACCATACATAGTTCGGGTGTTAGACACTTGAGCGACTGGCTATAGGTCAAATAGGAGATTGTTGGAAAATTATCACCCATATCATCACTATTTTTACAGATCATGGTGTTGTTGTACAACTTAACTATGTGACAAAGGAGATTGCACTCTTATCATTTGTGATTAAATCACCAAGATGTATAAATGATAGGAGGTCTTTATGATTTATTCCTGGATTGAGAATGATATGAGACAGTATCAATCCACGAAGGATAAATCATTAAATATCCATAGTCAGAGCATTATCGAGATTAGACATCGATAATGCATAAAAGACTAGTATTACACTTGTGCGCGTTGTGAGGGCAGAAACGACATAGTTCTCATATATTTGGGTATAGGATACTCATGCAAGTGTAATAGAAGGTTGTGTTTTTACCGATGGTACGGGAAACAGCTTCGCTCTGGATAGACCCCCTCGGAATTCCATTGGTAGTATGACTATGTGTCTATTGAAGTCTGAAATCAGGGTAGGTGTATTTGGTATAAACATGAGACTTGCACCGCTAATACTTGCGACAATCAATATACTTTGGTTTTGGTCGTCCAGAACTTTAACAGGTTCTGTGTACGCCTCTGCTAGGTATATTGAGAATCGTAGTGTGTGGGTGTGATGTCAAGACGAAAGTATCACTCCAGTCATATGGAGATAATGGTCACGTAGGATACGGGACTGGTTCTCTTAAATGCTGAAGCTATCGGGATATTATGACTAGGTCATGTATATCCGATTATAGAGACTAGTCACCAGACATCCGATATGTTCTTCATACGGGGCAGACACAATTCCAGCCCCAGGCCTAGCATGTGATCAGCTGATACTGGATTGACATACACAATACTACGTAAACTACGCCTGATATAGATCACTTATTCCTGTAAGCATGTTTCTTGAGAATTGGGTAGGCATGGCGCTTTGCTAGAAGCCAACCTTGTCTTGTAAATCGGTATAAACGTAGTACTAGGTATTTACGTGTTCGGATAGTCCGACGACCGAATTTACTGCCAATATATCTGGGGATCTCATGGGTCGCTTCCCGAAGATTCACTGATGACGTATGACTCGCACTTTAATTAATCTGGGATTAATTAGATGAGAGAGAAAATTAATCTGGGATTAATTACGGAGATATTTTATCTAGGATAAAATATCATTTAAAGAGAGATAACGATTAATTTGGAATTAATCGATAAATTAATATATTCGATATATTAAACGAAATTAGATTTCGACGTAGAATTAAAATTAGATTTTAATTCGGGCGAATGAGTTAATTTAGAATTAATTCGTTAGCGACGTGAATAGTGATTTCGCTAGGCATAATCATTTAATTACGTCGCAACGGAAAATTCTTTAATTTGGAATTAGCGAACCCGAGCCTGGGATTGTTTACGAGCGCATTCGCATTTCGAATTCGAGTGCGGTACGCAAGTCAAAATAAGCGTCAAATCACTAGTCGCATTTAGCGTCACATCATTCATCAATCAAGTGATAGATGTCTTTCACTTTGAGTGATTGACGCCAGTCACTATTCATTGATTGATGTGAATGATGGAAGTTGTTGGCATAGTTGCCTTTGACTTTTAGGAAATTGAAAAATGGTATATGTTAATTGATTTTGGAAATTAATAAAACATTTACACATTTTTCTTCTCTCTCTCTTGGTTCACGTTTTGGAGCCAAATTATGCTCTCTCTCTCTCTCGGCCTTAGAGGCATTTTCTTCTTCTGTTTTCTGGACAAAACCGTTGATGATGGGAAGCAAAGTGTGGTAATTTTATGGCAAAATCATCAAGAGCTAGCACTCCGAGAGACATGTGAAGGTGATAGGGAAGTCCACCCATGAACTTGGAATCATTTGAAAAATCTTGGAGCTTGACGAAAGACATCCATGGCCGATTCTTGGAGGAGGAAAACCAGCCACTGCCGTGTGCTGTTGGAGGGCAGAAACCAGATTTTTGTTGTCCAATGCGTCGCTCAACCGATTGATGTGAGTATTCTGCAACTCCCTCATTGTATTCGCACTTGTTTCATGCTTGTTAAATGATCTTGGGATGCTTAGAAAATTCCAACACTAAACAAGCTCAATTCCTTAGTGAGAAACTTGTTGTGTGTCTAGGAATTCTCAAGTGGAAGAGATTCCTAAGAAAGTTTGGGTGAGGAAACAAGATATCTTCCCAACTATTTCTGAGTGCCTTGATAGGCATGATGAGAGTGCAATTTGGTGTAACTCTTCCTAGAAGTTGCATGTGTTTCCCATTGCATATGTGTGTGCGTGTGTTTTATGTTCTTACACGTTTATTTTTTTCACTGCATATGGGTATGTGTGTTTTATTTTTGTTATATATTCCTTGGTATATAGGATGGAAACCGGGACATAAATTTCATAGCCGATTCTGAATGGATGGTAATATGATTTGTACTCGGGATACAACTCCATGTACCATTAGATATTGTCTAACCATGTTGTGTCTTTCTATTTTTTTACGCGTGTTAAAACCGAAAAATCATTAAAAAACTATAAATTGAAAAAGACCAAAAAATAATTTTATGGCTTGTTCGAGCATGAAAAGCATGTGCATGTGATCCTGGTATGTAGGATATATGGTTATGCATGTATAATATGCTTTTGTTTTTCTTGATGCTCTATATGCATATGTGTGTGTGATAAAAACTCTTGGTATATCTTGTGCTTGCACCTCACATACACGATTTTATTATGTCAAGGCTTGGTCGTATTTATGAGTTTTTGGACTAGCAATCTAATTTTTATCATACTTTGTTCACTAAATAGTGTGACCTTTGACTAGTTGACCTTGTTATCCCCTTGTAAAAGCAAAAAAAAAATAATAATAAATAAATAAAAAGAATTTTACATGAGACTCAAGTGAAAAAGTGCTAGTAGGCCAAATTCAAAAGATAAGGGCAAAAACCCTTCACTCGATAGAGTTGTTATTTATGAGCTTATGATCTTTATGGGGAAAATATCATAGCATGCAACCAATGTTGCTTAATTTCAGGTCCTAGTGGTGCTGGGTTTGAACATCTATTTAGTGGACTTGGTTTATTAAGAGATGGATTTCTTTGGCTGTGTCCAGCTCATAAAATAAGGTCTTAAGCCTTGATTCGTTGTGCACTTATTTTTCACGCAAGTGCTTGTTATGTTTTGGTGTTTATGTCATATGCATAAGTGTTGTATTTAGCCAAACTTAAAATGATGCATATTATTTCATGTCATAAACAACTGAATACTGACTGGGTATCATTGTATTTGCTTGAAATGTTGTTTCTGTCAGTTCTTTTGTTAATTTTTTCTTACCTTATTGTGTGCTTCATGTCATTGCATTACATTTATTTTGCATATCTATGAGTGTTTACTTCCCGTATGATTTTAAACTAACTGAGTGGGCCTATTAGTGAGGGGGAGTAAATTTTTTTTGTGTGTACTATTGCATGGGTTATCTCTTGTTGTTTTTCCTGGTACCTTCATTCTTTTGTCATTTCGTGACAAAAATAGGGAAAGTAGTTTAAGGAGGAGTAGTAGCATAGATCAGTAGCGTAGGTTATCCTTTTGATATCTCCGTTTTATGGAGAGTTAAGATTAATGGGGAGAAATATATCAACTACTTATACATGCATGAGATTTATAACTGCTTAATGTTATACTTGATAATCTCAATGCTCTTTCATGATATATTGTTCTTTGTGGATGTTTCAGGTAAGCAGGTTTTGTTGCTGTGGTGGCATTATTTTGAAGACTACTCTATTAGGTTTTAGATCGAGTCCTATTATAATAAGTCATTATTTCGATTGTTGACAGTTGGCTATTTTCTCTTTAGGTATTTTACTGTAGTTTTTGTATTAGGTAGTGTTTTGTCACGGAATGTCAAAGGGGGAGATTGTTAGTTCCATTTTTATTGGCACTGCCCGTGACAAAACAATTTTAATTGAGTTGTAATAAGTATTGTAGTATTTGGTGCAAATGGACTGGTTTTTGGTAGAGTTGGAGAAATTTAGTTAGTGGCGCATTCACTTTAGCGTTCGAACATGTGGCGTTAGTGTCACGTTCTTCAGTAAGTTCGAACGAAATATTCCAGAGACCAAACGTTCGAGTTACGTTCAATCAGGCGTTCGAACAAAACATTCCAGAGAGCTCGTGTTCGTGGGGCGTTCGAGAGGCGTTCGAACGAGCCTTTCCAGTAGGCGCACGTTCGTGGTGTGTTCGAGTAACAGTTCGAATGTGACTACGATCTGGATGCGTTTTTGTGCCTTTTCAATTTGAAAAACCCTAGTTTTACACCTTACCTATAAATAGAACATGTAGCCACCATCCTTGTTGGTTGAAACACATTTCCCTTTAGGCAAAATCTCTCAAAGCTTTCAACCTATTTTAATTCCACCATTGAAGACTTCTTCACCTTCTTGTCTTCTTTGTTAATGGAAGAATCTCTCTTTGAGAAACCTTCAACACAACCAAACCCAAAATTCTCAATCCTTCAGAGTTCTCAAGGAGGAAGATTGGTAGTCGGAGTTCCGGCATGCATAAGGATTTGATTCATCAGAGACTTCAGAGGTTCTGAAGAAAATCGCGGTGTGCGGGCTTAAGGAGTTTCTTGAATTCTTACAGTCTAGAGATACTTGAGTCGATGAAGTTTTCACCATAGGTCTTGACCATTGCTGTAAGTTTTTCTCTACATAGTGAATTGGGCTGGTAGCCGAGATACCCGGAGTGGTTTTTATACTCGCACGAGTTTTCCACTTCATCATCAAAATTATTGTGTTGATTCTGTGTGATTGATTTATTTGTGCATTTATATTTTGCTTTGAATTGATATTATTGGGTTTTATTGTTGGGTTTTATTGTTATTGGTTGATATTGTAGTTACCTGTTAGAATTCCAAAGTTACAATAATCAGGACTTGTTTTGATTATTGTGTTTTATTCTGCATATGGTCAGAACCTTAGGACAATCACGAACTTTCAGTATTAGGTAGTGTTTTGTCACGGAATGTCAAATGGGGACATTGTTAGTTCCATTTTTATTGGCAATGTCCGTAATAAAACAAGTTCAGTTGAGTTGTAATAAGTCTTGAAGAACTTGGAGTAATTGGACTGGTATTTGGCAAAGCTGTAGCAATTTCGTTAGTGTTGCGTTCGAACATGTGGCATTAGTGTCACGTTCGTTGTTGGGTTCGAATAAAATATTCCAGAGAGAAAACGTTCGAGGCACGTTCGAGGAAGCATTCGAACGAGACATTCTATAAAGCACGCTTTCGTGGTGCGTTCGAGTAGTGTTCGAACGAGTCTTTCTAGTAGGCATGAGTTCGTGGTGCGTTTGAGTAAACGTTCGAACGCGACTGCGATCTGAACGCGTTTTTCAACCTTTTCACTTTGAAAAAACCCTAAATCTTCACCCTACCTATAAATAGAACATGTAGCCACCTTCCCCAATAGTTGAAACAAAAATTCCTTGAGCCAAAATCTCTCAAAACTTTGAACCTTTTTTGATTCCACCTTGAAGACTTCTTTAATCTTCTTGTCTTATTTTTTAATAATGAGAATCATTCTTTGATAAACCTTCAACACAGCCTTATCCAAAATTACTAATCATTCAGAGTTCTTTAGGAGGAAGTTTGGTAGTCGAAGTTCCGAAGTTTAGAGTTGCAGAGATAATCCGCTGAGAGACTTCAGAGGTTCTAAAGAAAACCGTGGTGTGCAGGCTTAAGAAGTTTCTTGAGTTCTTACAGTCTATAGATACTTGAGTCGATGGAGTTACCACCATAGGTCTTTTACCATCACTTTAAGTTTTTCTTTTTATAGTGGATTTGGGCTGGTAGCCGAGATACCCAGAGTGATTTTTTACTCTCACGTGTTTTCCACTTCGTCACCAAAATAACTTGTGTTGATTTTATAAGGTTGATATTTATTTTCTGCATTATTATTTATTGCCTGAATATTTTGCTTGGATCTATAATTGCGTAGACACAAAGTTGGGTGGTTGTTAATCTGATTAATCCATATTCATATTAATTAGGACTTGTCTTAGTTAATTGTGATAAAGTTCGCATAGGGTCAAAACCTTGGGTAACTTATGAACTTTCAAATATGTTTAGTTCATTCATGATACATTTAATCAAATGTATATCAGTTTGGCTAGTACAATTAATAACATTAGTTTCACGTTTTAAGTAGAGATCAATAACCAAATCCTTCAATCAAATTGCTTCATTTATTACTTTTGTCATAGTGTCATATATTATGTTCTAGTTGTTGACAGAACAATAGTTGATTAACATGTAGCCTTCCAATGAATGGCACAATCTGAAAGTGTGGAGACATAATCAGTAAGAGTTTTTCTTATCCAAATCACCAGCATAATCAAAATCCACATAACCAAAATCACTATTATGTGCCTTGGTATTTTGTTTATATACCAAGCCCATATTTGTAGTACCCCTCAAATATCGAAGGATTAATTTAAAGCTTGCCAGTGGACCTTCCCTAGATGCGACATATATATCTAACTACATATAAAATATCTAGTCTCGTGTAAATCATAACATATATAATACTACCAGTGGTATATGGAGCTCGAGAGATATGTACTCCTCTTCTTCCTTTGACTGAGGTGACAAAGCTACTGAGAGCCTGAAATAAGCAGCTAGCTAAAGTACCAAATAAGCAGCTAGTAAAGTACCACTGGTTTAGATATTGATAATATATCTTAGATCCATTGGATTATAACTATTATACTATTTTATAACTTCATTGAATAAAACAGAATGTGAATTTATTTATCATATAACTTTTTTCCAATAGATATCTTATATGATAAAATCCTAAAAATGAATTAAAGAAGAACCAAACAGAGCATTAATCTATGAGATCCTGCCTCTCATAAATTGTCACGACCCCCTCCCTAAGGCGGGCCCAACACTAGAAAGAGGTCCGCGATCAACTTCAGCTCGAGCACTCTATATGCCAAATCAACCAATTTAAAACACACAATTAATACATCACAGATTACAAACTCATAAAGTATACACAACCTTTATGGTTTACAACACAAGACTTAAAAAAAAATGCAAATGACGACTCAAATGTCTGGACCAACCGAAAATACAAATGTGGCACGTGGATCCCAATCTGGTACTGCTCCTGCTACTCTCGCGAACTACCTGAAATGTTTGGGGGAAGAGGGGAATGAGCTTAAAAAGCTCAGCAAGTAAGCACTCATTCTCTCAACATGACCTCACCAACAAAATAGGAATATATAAATATATATAAAATATCTATATATATAATATATATATAACAACTATCTCAGACAAAAACATACTCACAACAGCACATCTCAATCAATCAAGGTTTGCTATCCGGATTCGGTATAATAATGGATTGAAACCAATGGGAGAGTACCTCATCACAACTCCCAAGGTTTCCCACCCTATCAAAACCAATGGGAGAGTATCTCATCACAACTCCCAAGGGTTACCATCAACTCGAAACAATGGAAGAGTATCTCATCACTACTTCCAAGGTTTATCAATATCTCAAACCACCTGATGTCTCATCACATCTATCTCCAACCATTATCATACTAAATACTAGTAATCCAGCTAGCATAACAATAATCTCACGCAGCATCCAATACAACACATCTCATCTCATTTCATCCATCAACTTATCTCAATATCACATAATACTCAATACTATATTCATAGTACAAATATACAATTTATATCTCAAATTAGTATTCACCTTTTATGTTCTCATGCTATCGATTACTCAGTCCATTTTCCAACATTCATATATAAACATATAAATTTATATTATAATACAATATATGAAAATAACATATATTATAATATCATCTCAACAATCATCCTACAGCAATACAAACATCCATCAAACATGGTTGCTATCCGGGTTTAGTATAACAGAGGATTGAAATATACTCAATGAGGAAGCCCCCGTACTCCCCCATATCAAAACCAATGGAAGAGTCCTCAATGACAACTTCCAAGGTTTCCAACCATATCAACTCGTAAAATGTGAGTAAAATATACTCAATGAGGAAGCCCCCGTACTCCCCCTATATCAAACCAGTAGGAGAGTACCTCACTGACAACTCCCAAGGTTTTCTATCATCTCATCTCATCTGATGTATCATCACATCTCATCTCAAATCCGACCACTATTATACCAAACCCGGCAGCATATCACAACAACACACATCATCCACACAATCACATCTCACATCAAATCCACAAATCTCATCTCAATAATTATGATCTCATATTATCATACTTTCAATATCTCAATATTATATCTCCACAATATATATATATATATATATATATATATATATATATATTATATATATATATATATATATATATATATATAATAATATACCATTATATTTATATATACCGACTCTCACAACAATCATCAAACATCAAACAATATGTTAAGAGAATCACGACAGAGTGTACTTACCTCTATCTATGCAAAAGCTCTGAATAAATATATATCCTCACCAAGAATCGAGCTCCAACGATCTCCAAATCTCTCAAAGAAAGATCCAATGGTCAGTGAACCTCTCAAGGATCACAACGACGGCTTCGGAACTTGCTGATACGCTTCATGAGGAAAGCGGGCCCCACAACGAAGATCGGGCCCCACAACTAAAAAGCGGGCCCCACCACCAGAAACTTTCAACGGTGGATATATATACCAAAACGCTCGTATAATCGAGGGCAACAATCTGAAATGTTCGGATCGCCGATCCAACGGTCGGATCTCAACTTCCAATACAAATCCCGAATTACCGGTAGATATAAAACGGAAAACAACCCAAACGATGCCGGATCAGGAAGTGACCACCGACCTTGGAAAGATCTCGGCCTGAAAAGTGCCCACTCGCCGGAGGTGACGTCATAAGTGATCGGAGGTGGCCGGAAAATGCAGAAAAGCCGGCGAAGAATCGCTCACTTCAGGCGGAGAGTGGCGGCGCGTCCGGCGTCCGATGACGTCGATCTTGGCGGCGCTGGAAAGCTGATGGCGGCAGCTTTCTGATGGTCCGGTGCGTGGTGGCTGATGGCCGGCGGTGAAGCGGCGACGGCAATTTGAAGTTTCAGTTGAGAGAGAGAGAGTATTGGGAGAAAATGAAGAAAGAGAACAAAAAGAAAAGAAATGGGAGAGAAAGAAAGGTTGAGAGAAAAAGAAAAAGGTGGCACGGCCCCTTAAAAAAAAGTTGTATCTCCTTTTTTTTTTTTTTACGAAGTATTACAATCTACCCACCTTACAAAAATTTCGTCCCTGAAATTTCTCAATCCTCAAATGATTCTGGGTATTTCTCCTTCAAATCATGTTCCACTTCCCAAGTCGTATCATAAATGTGATGACTATTCCATAAAACTTTCCTATTGATTCTACTCAACCAACAGTTTCGCTCGGATCAACCTGATCCTATCAGATGTCATATCTACCTAGTTTAGGCCAAGAATCTGTCCATCTCCAACCTCGTCCCAACCAACAAAAGTCTTAAATCGCCTCTCTCGTAAAGCCTTAAATGAAGTCATGCCGATTCTAGTCAAAAAGCTATACTTATAAGCAAACTCGATCAAATGCAAATGTTCACTCCCAACTCCCATTTATGTCACAACACACAACCTCAACAAATCTTCTAACATCTGAATAGTCCGCTCTGACTGACCATCTGTTTGAGGGTGGAATGAGGTGCTCGTATAAATCTTTGATCCGGTAGTCTTCTAGAAACTCTCCCGAAAATGAGAAGTAAAACCGAGAACTCTATCCGATACAATCGATAAGGGTACACTATGTAATCGTACAATCTGCTCCACAACTAAATATCATTAGTCTCTCTGGTCCCCACGTCACTCGAATCGCTAAAAATTGAGCAGACCTATACAATCGATTCCCTGCTACACAAATTGCATCATAACCATACCGCGTCTTCGACAACCATACCACAAAATCCATCATGATATTTTCTCATAGCCACTCAGGTCTAAGTGAAGACTGGGGTAATCCAACTGGATGTTGATGCTCTCCTATATCTTACTGACAAACTAAACACCGAGGTATAAACACTTAAATCTCTCTCTTCATTCCCAACCACCATTAAGTCTTCTCTTGATACATCTTAGTGCTCTCAGTTTTCATGTAATAAGGATCATCGTATGCCTCACCCCAGATCTCCCACTTGAGCTTTCTCGTATATGGTATCACGACTTAATCATTAATAATTATACATTCTCTGAACTCAATCTGAAAGTAGTAGTCCCCATTCCTCACAATCTCGGCTCTCTAATTTTCCACATTGGTCAAACTGCCTGGTGCTATAATAATTCTATCTAACGGTGTGGGTCGAACCTTCATATAGTCAAGAATACTCCCACTATTGAACAATCCAAAAGTCAAACATACCAATGTCATCTCCTCGAACATTCTCGCTAAAAAATTATCTCACATTCTTCCCACTCAGTGCATCAGTAACTTCATTAATCTTTTCTGAATACTAATCAGTAGTACAACCACAGTTACTTAGAAACTCCATCCAACGTATCTATCACCAAAATTCAGATATTTCTGAATGGAACATTTTTCAACTCTATCGATCATTATACATCTCACACTCACCATCATATGAATAATGCCCTCAATTATTATCATTATTCTAACCTGTGCTATAACTTACGAACCAACTATCTTGTCTCCAAAGGAAAAGGCTCCACCTAAGGGTCCCGCTCAAACAACAACTGTAAAGAGTTTTTAGCAGTTTACGCAAAATCCACCAACTTAAGATTCCCACTACCGAAAAGAGGATTTGCATGTCCCTCATACATCTGCTTTACATCTAATCATCACGACAATTATTATCCTTTCCAATTATGCATGGATACTGTGAAAACGTCTTTTCACGAAGAAATTATTGCTATCACCCCTATAAAGAAATGCATAAGTTCTTATGGAATTACTCAAATTTCTTTCATGGCATCCTCCTCTACCAATCCTAATCCCTGTTCAAAATCTGCTAGAGCTAAGGTGATATACCAAAAGCTTTGTAAATGGCCAGTCACTGATCGTGCAATAATAGACTCTAATTATGTTCGAGACCTTAGGAGAGACATCTACAATTGTCTCAATGAAGCTCCGTCCGCTCTTTTACCTAAAGAGGTTGCAATGGATATCGTGGCAAGAGTTCCTACAAACTTCTTGAGATGGTGTTTCATTCTTAGAACCATTTGGAATGGTAAAACAAATGGTTTAATCCAATACAAAAATAATTCTGCGATTGTTCATTGTGGATATCACAGATTCCATTCCACAGTTTTCATCAACAGCCATGATTTCTTCAATCATTGCCAATAGAGTCTTGGCACCTTGTTTGAACTTGGTTTCCTAAATGGATTTATTCTTGGACCAAGTCCAATCCATCCCAACTATCCTGGTATCTCAGAAGCCAGCCTAAGTGAGCTTCCTCCCTTCATCAGTAATATTTTACATCGATGGTATAAACGACACAAAAGTATTACTGTCTGGATCGAAACCATTACTCCAGAATGGTCAGACGACTATTCACTCATTTATCACCCAATTCATCTTATAAGAATCATACCATCACATCAACTCACTAATTGGAGACTCAGTAGTTGGCCATCTAGACCAAAGCTTAGAGCTTACTATGGATACGATGATATTTTCCCAGCAGATATTACCTTTCGTCAATCCTGTGATCTTAGAGCTCTCTCTGCAGACTCAGTCCGTCGAAGCCTAGAAAGTAATACTAATGATAAAGACTGGCAAATCTTCACTACTATCGAAGAATCATATAGAAGTATCGTTCAAGGCTATAACAAAATCAAGTTTCCTGACAGTCTCGAAATCCAAGTCATCGACGGCCTCATTCCAATGTCTCTTCGTGCAAAACGCCAATGGGAAGATTATCAATTCGAAGATGATCCTGTCCTTGCAACACAACCAAGTTGTTATATTCCATAATGCAATCATAAATCTTATATTTTGTTGCTTTGCTAGGTATTATAGCATTTGTTTGCTTAAACAAAAGTGTCAATAAACTCTTTTTCCTTCTTTCTCAAACACCCAAATTCCAATGTCTTCGACTTACTCACTCACGACGATGTTATAACTACGACAGAAAATTCACATTAAGTACCACTGTAGAAATCACGTCAGATACAACTACGGAAATAGCGAAAAGGGCAACTATCGAAACTAGTGAAGGTATAAGTCTAAACTCCTCGTTATCCTCAACAATCAGATGAACACCAAATAAGTTATAACAAAATTCAAATTTATCGGCTGAGTGTGAGGTCTCTCTACACTATTACACGTCATTCTCGAGTATCGTCAAACTATCCATCTCCCACGTTGAGTACCAGTACCACGGCCACGTCCATACATTTTTCTACAGACAAAAAACTACCCTTTGAATACCCTCATCTAATGCAACGTGTCTACAGAACCTAAAACCCTAAGCTCTGATACCAAATCTGTCACGACCCCCTCCCTAGGGCGGGCCCAACCCTAGAAAGAGGTCCGTGATCAACTTCAGCTCGAGCACTCTATATGCCAAATCAACCAATTTAAAACACATAATTAATACATCACAGATTACAAACTCATAAAGTATACACAACCTTTATGGTTTACAACACAAGACTTAAAAAAAAATGCAAATGACGACTCAAATGTCTGGACCAACCCGAAAATACAAATGTGGCACGTGGATCCCAATCTGGTACTGCTCCTGCTACTCTCGCGAACTACCTGAAATGTTTGGGGGAAGAGGGGAATGAGCTTAAAAAGCTCAGCAAGTAAGCACTCATTCTCTCAACATGACCTCACCAACAAAATAGGAATATATAAATCTATATAAAATATCTATATATATATATATAACAACTATCTCAGACAAAAACATACTCACAACAGCACATCTCAATCAATCAAGGTTTGCTATCCGGATTCGGTATAATAATGGATTGAAACCAATGGGAGAGTACCTCATCACAACTCCCAAGGTTTCCCACCCTATCAAAACCAATGAGAGAGTATCTCATCACAACTCCCAAGGGTTACCATCAACTCGAAACCAATGGAAGAGTATCTCATCACTACTTCCAAGGTTTATCAATATCTCAAACCACCTGATGTCTCATCACATCTATCTCCAACCATTATCATACTAAATCCGGTAGCATAACAATAATCTCACGCAGCATCCAATACAACACATCTCATCTCATTTCATCCATCAACTTATCTCAATATCACATAATACTCAATACTATAATTCATAGTACAAATATACAATTTATATCTCAAATTAGTATTCACCTTTTATGTTCTCATGCTATCGATTACTCAGTCCATTTTCCAACATTCATATATAAACATATAAATTTATATTATAATACAATATATGAAAATAACATATATTATAATATCATCTCAACAATCATCCTACAGCAATACAAACATCCATCAAACATGGTTGCTATCCGGGTTTAGTATAACAGAGGATTGAAATATACTCAATGAGGAAGCCCCCGTACTCCCCCATATCAAAACCAATGGAAGAGTCCTCAATGACAACTTCCAAGGTTTCCAACCATATCAACTCGTAAAATGTGAGTAAAATATACTCAATGAGGAAGCCCCCGTACTCCCCCTATATCAAACCAGTAGGAGAGTACCTCACTGACAACTCCCAAGGTTTTCTATCATCTCATCTCATCTGATGTATCATCACATCTCATCTCAAATCCGACCACTATTATACCAAACCCGGCAGCATGTCACAACAACACACATTATCCACACAATCACATCTCACATCAAATCCACAAATCTCATCTCAATAATTATGATCTCATATTATCATACTTTCAATATCTCAATATTATATCTCCACAATATATATATATAATATACCATTATATTTATATATACCGACTCTCACAACAATCATCAAACATCAAACAATATGTTAAGAGAATCACGACAGAGTGTACTTACCTCTATCCATGCAAAAGCTCTGAATAAATATATATCCTCACCAAGAATCGAGCTCCAACGATCTCCAAATCTCTCAAAGAAAGATCCAATGGTCAGTGAACCTCTCAAGGATCACAACGACGGCTTCGGAACTTGCTGATACGCTTAACGAGGAAAGTGGGCCCCACAACGAAGATCGGGCCCCACAACTAAAAAGCGGGCCCCACCACCAGAAACTTTCAACGGTGGATATATATACTAAAACGCTCGTATAATCGAGGGCAACAATCTGAAATCTTCGGATCACCGATCCAACGGTCGGATCTTAACTTCCAATACAAATCTCGAATTACCAGTAGATATAAAACGGAAAACAACCCAAACGATGTCGGATCAGGAAGTGACCACCGGCGTTGGAAAGATCTCGGCCTGAAAAGTGCCCAATCGCCGGAGGTGACGTCATAAGTGATCGGAGGTGGCCGGAAAATGCAGAAAAGCCGGCGAAGAATCGCTCACTTCAGGCGGAGAGTGGCGGCGCGTCCGGCGTCCGATGACGTCGATCTTGGCGGCGCTGGAAAGCTGACGGCGGCAGCTTTCTGATGGTCCGGCGCGTGGTGGCTGATGGCCGGCGGTGAAGCGACGGCGGCAATTTGAAGTTTCAGTTGAGAGAGAGAGAGTATTGGGAGAAAATGAAGAAAGAGAAAGAAAAGAAAAGAAATGGGAGAGAAAGAAAGGCTGAGAGAAAAAAAAAAAGGTGGCACGGCTCCTTAAAAAAAAGTTGTATCTCCCTTTTTTTTTTTTTTTTTTTTTTTACGAACTATTACATAAATGTTTATAGTTGTGGGGTTATCAATAATAACGGTATTGATAAGCCGGTACACTAGCATGATGTTTTTACAATCTATTTATGGGATAGCTGATCTCATAAGTTAATAGTAAAGTCTGGATGCTTGGTGTAACATATGGGTGTTTGTGGAAATTAACAAGTACACTCAACTAACCTTCATAAATTTCTATATGGAGATGTTTTATCCCATGTGCTTATGGAAGTCTCTTGGTAACAATATATGAGCTAATCATTAAACTTGAGGTTTTCAATGATATTATATGAGAGTTACATAAATATATGTCGACCTGAGTCGTCCTACGTGGATTTCCAATAGGTGAGCTATTGAGTTACATGATGAACAGAAGAAGATATAAAAGACATGATAGAGGGTTGTCAAAATCAGGATAAACTTATGTTTAGTGAGTTATGTATCCTAGTAAGCAGTTAAAATACGTGGTGATACAAATCCAATACCATAGTAAGAGAATTTCGTTTGAGAAATTCCGATATTGCATATCATTGGGATTATGATCAATAATAAGCCATTGAATATTATAGTAGATACATTCCATACTTTAATTCTTTAGTGAGATACATGATTGGGCAAATGATCGTATCATATGAAAGTTATTTATGAAAATGTTTTATTCTTTCTCATTCGGGGGTCATGATACATTTAGGTGTCACTAATGATCGATGCAATATCACAATCACATGATGTCATTCTTTGAAGGATATATTATGTGGATTTAAGTATGCGAGTCTAATTCTCTGTCTGACTTGAATTCGAACCTAATGGATCACACACTAAAAGTTTGTCAGTCTAAAATTTGTTTTATAGTGATATGAAGTAAAACATGTTTATGAATCAATATAAAGAGATTTGAGGTTAAAATCAGCTTATGAAATTTACAAACTACTTTGGACAAAAGGGCTATCGTTTGGAGAAAACTGCTAGCCTGTTTGCCAAACCGATTTAGCCAAATGAGCAAACAGGCTTGGTGATTTCTTGGTAAACTTTTTTGCAAACCAACTTATCGTTTTATAAAATGATGAGCTGTTTTCACTAAATTAGTTTAGTCAAATGTGAAAATAGTTAAGTGATTCGGAAGCTAAGTGATGGAATGATTTTTATTTTTATTTTGCAAATGAAGTATATTAATTTTAAATATATTTCTTTTATGGAAAGAGACGAGACACATTTTAGTCTTGAATATGATTATGCACTACCTAAACAAGTCCTAGACAAATAGTGTAAAAGTTAACACCAAAATTGGCTAATCTTAAACCTATATAAACCCTATTTGAATGGTGGTTTTAAGTGTTCTAAGATTTAACACTTGTGTTTGAGACCTAGACAATAGGGTTGAAAGGTTTTTCACTTGTATAATTGAAACCTAAGCCTAATAATCTAAACTTCCATAACTCAATATTTGGACTAAAATCCAACAATGTAGAAAGCTATAATTGTAAGCTTAATAATTGTGCAGATATCATTGGATATCACATATGTTTGTGACTATCGAGTTCGTGGTGTTGCACTCAATGAGATACTTGTAGAATCACAAACAACCTTGTTTGGTTGAAGACAAAAGTTATAAACTGTTTCTTTTATTTATTTATTTTGTGCTTTGCATTATATTTTTGTATCATATAATCATGTTAAATTAAAAGACCATGTGGGCAAAGGGAATAGATAGAGTTTATCTTGTAGTTTCCGCTACACATCATTCTATGTTTCCCAATAGTGACATCAAGAGTTAGTTTCACCTTTAACATGATTTGTGGATATATATGAGGTACAAAATAATTTTGCAATGGCCAACCAATGATCAAGTCATAAGGGAAATAAAGAATGCGATTTTACGAATTTTTTGTGCATGTTGGTTTTATGCTATTAAAAGTTGATGTTTTTTACCCAAATGGTTTGTAGGATGAAAACCTATACATAAATTCTAGAGCCAATTCTGAATAAAAAGTTGTATGATTTGTATTTAAATTATAACTCCATATATTATATAATATATTTTTTTCCATATATTCTTAATAGATATCTTATTCATAATGGGTCACATATTATAAGTGTTATTTCCATTTTTATTGGCAATGTCCATACAAAACAAGTTCATTTAAGTTGTAATGAGTTTTGAAGATCTCGGAGCAATTGGACAAGTATTTGGACAACATGAGATAGAGATTTCAGAATGACATTTACTCTTTTTCATATTCCAGAAGATTTAGAGCTCTAATTGATATGAGGTTAGTTGCATTGGAAAGTAGACTCGAAGAAGCTCACGTACATATAAAGAACTCATGATTTGGCCAAGAGACGAGAAAGTTACAAGCGTTTTAAGTTTCACCTAAAGACCAATCCGCGACGGCATTCGTGTGGCGTTCGTAATTGAGTTCAAACGTTTTCGAGGCAAAACATTTACATTTGAAGTGCGTTCGAACGGCCATGCGTCAGTAGGTTATCTTAGACACGCTTTTAAGCAAAAATAACACTAGGAAACCCTTTTCATTTGCCCTACCTATATAAACAAACATTGAGCCACATTCCCCAATGGTTGGAACACATTTTCCTTGAGCCAAAATCTCTCAAAGCATTCAACCTTCTTGATTCCACAATTGAAGACTTTTTCATCTCCTTGTCTTATTCATTAATGGTGAGATTCAATCTTTAATAAACCTTCAACACAACTTAACCCAAAATTCATAATCCTTTAGAGTTCTTTAGGAGGAAGTTTGGTAGTCGGAGTTTCGGCGTCATTGGTGATACAATCTACTCAGAGACTTCAGAGGTTATGAAGAAAATCGTGGGTCGCGGGCTTGAGGAGTTGCCTTGAGTTCTTGCAGTATTGAGGTACATTAGTCGGTGGAGTTGCCACCATAGGTCTTGACCATCGCTGTAAGGTTTTCTCTATATAGTGGATTCGGGTGGTAGCCTATACCCGGAGTGGTTTTTTTTCTCGCAAGAGTTTTCCACTTCGTCACCAAAATTATTGTGTTGATTTTGTGTGATTGATTTAATTTGCTGCTTTAATTTATTATTATTATTTTTATATTTGCAACATAATTAATTATTGGATATTGTGGTTGCCTGTTAATTTATATATAGTAGCAGTAATCAGGACTTCTCTTGTTTATTGCGTTAAATTCTGCATGGGGTCAAAACCTAGGCTAATCGTGAACTTTCAATTGGTATCAGAGCCTGAACTCGATCATTGACCCGTTAGCTATGGAACGTAGTCAACCCTTAAATTGCCCACCATTTTTTAATGGCACTGAATATTTACATTGGAAGGTTCGCATGAAAGCGTTCCTAAGTCCTTAGATGAGAGGGTCTAGATGACTGTTGAACACATGTGGAAACCTCCTGTTGTTGTTGTTGTTGATGGGGTCTCTTCCCCTAAAGACAAATTGACCTGAACCAATGACGAATTTGATGCTAGCAATAGGAACAGCAAGGCTGTTAATGCCATACATGGTGCTGTATGTTATACTGAATTTAGGAGAATCTCTATGTTTGAGATAGCCAATGATGCTTGAGACATCCTGCAGACTGTGTATGAGGGCACTTTATCTGTTAAAAATAATAGACTCCAGGATCTTGCTATTAGGTTTGAGGTCGCCCACATGAAAGATGATGAGACCTTTGATGAGTTTTATGCTGAGATTAATGATAACGTTAACTCTAGTTTTAACCTAGGTGAGACTATTCCTACCAGTATGATTGTTAGGAAAATCCTTAGATCCCTATCTGAAAAATTCCTACCCAAGATCACCGTCATCGAGGAAAGCAATGACCTCGATCAGCTTAATTTAGAAGACCTGGTAGGAAAACTGCAGTTTATGAGCAGAAACTTCCTGGGTATCAAAAGCCCAAAACTATAGCGATGAAGATCGTGAAGGAAGTTGTTCATGGTTCGTCTAGTGATGAGGATACCCTCATGGATCATAATTTGGCCTTGTTTTCAAAGAATTTTAGGAAATTTCTTCAGCTTAAGAAGAGTGGCCATATCAGTAATAGAGATAGGGAGGATGAGCCTAGAGAGTAGGCATAGCAAGTGAGAGTCTAGAGAGGATAGAGATAGTAGATCCCGTGATGTCTAGTGCAATGAATGTGAAAGATATGTGCACGTTAGATCTGAGTGTCCCACATACCTTAGGGCTAAAGGTAAGAAAGTCATGGCAACATCCCTTAGTGATTCTGAATGTGATGATTCTCCTAAAGGCAATTATATGGCCTTTACTGCTAGTGTTTCTGATGAGAGAGGGAATGTTATTAATGATGTAGATTCTGATGTCTCTCTCGATGAGTCAGTTGATGAGGAAAGTCTTCAAGTAGCTTATATATAATTGTTTAATGAGAGTCTAGCTATTAAGAAGACTAATATTGAGGTCAATAAGAGGCTTAAACTAGTTAAGCTAGAAAAGAATGAAGCTCAAGTCAAATTTCAGTAAAGCCTCTTGATAGTAGATGACCTGGAGGATAGGAATATTGGTCTAATTGATAGGGTCCTAGCTTTAGAGACTGAACTTGAAGATACTAGAACCCAGTTGTCTGTATTTTCTAGTGAGAATAAAAAGGTGGACCGTATGTTAGGTATGAGTTTTGAGCCTACCTGTGATAAGACGTCAACATATAGAGTCGTACCTAAACCTCCTAAACGTGACTTAGGTAAAAATCCTATTGAATGTAGTCATGTGATTCCTCCGTCAGTGCCTCGTCCTGTGACCCAACCTCGATCTAGAGGTGTTGTGGGTAAATCTCGCTCTCATTCGAGGTTTGTGAATGTTTGCCATCACTATGGCAAGGCAGGACACATTAGGCCTAAGTGCTACATGTTGCACAAAAATAAGAGAAGGCCTAAGAGTGTGTCTCCTAGATTTGATTCTTCAAATCTAGTGTCTCAAGTTTCTACGCTAACCAAACAAGCTAAATTCCATAGTGAGAAACTTGTTTTGTTGACAGGGAATTCTCATGAGAAAGAGATTCCTAGAAAAATATGGGTGAGGAAGCAAGATGTTTTCCCATATACTTCTGAATGCCTTGATCCTGACAGACATAATGAGAGTGCACTTCGGTGTAATTCTTCCTAGAAGTTGCATTTTTCTTTCCCATTGCATGTGTGTGCGCGTGTGTTTTTCTATTTCTGCACGTTTATTTTTTTTACTGCATATGGGTGTGTGTTTTGCTTTTGTTATATATTCCTTGGTATATAGGATGGAAACCCGGACATAAATATCATAGCCAATTCCGAATGGACGGTAGTATGATCTGCAATCGGGATACAACTCCACGTACCATTGGATATTGTCAAGCCATGTTGTGTCTTTACTCTTTGTGTTTTAAAACTGAAAAATTCAAAAAAAAAGTGAAAAAGACAAAAAATAGTTTTTTATGGCTTGTTAGAGCATGAATAGCATGTGCATGTGATCCTGGTATGTAGTATATATGATTATGCATGTATGCTATGCTGTTATTTTTATTGATGCTCTATATGCATATGTGTGTGTGATAAAAACTCTCGGTATATCTTGTGCTTGCAATTCACATACACGATTTTAATTTATCAAGGCTTGGTCACATGTATGAGTTTTTGGAATAGCAATCTAATCTTTTTCATGCTTTGTTTGCTCAATAGTGTGACCTTTGACTAGTTGACCTTATGTTAACCCATTTTGCAAAAGTAAAAAAGAAATATATTTTTTTTAAAAAAAATGAGACTCAAGTGCAAAAGAGCCAATGTGGCCAAATTCAAAAGATAAGGGCAAAAACCCTTCACTCAAAAGAGTTTTTATATATGAGCTCATGATATTTATGGGGTAAACAATATAGCATGTAAGCAATGTTGCTTATTTTCAGGTCCTAGTGGTGCTGGGTTTGAACACCTATTTTGTGGACTTGGTTTGTATAGAGATGGATTTCCTTGGCTGTGTCCAGCTCATAAAATAAGGTCTTAAACCTTGATTCGTTTTGCACTTTATTTTTCACGCAAGTGCTTGTTATACTTTGGTGTTTATGTCATATGCATAAGTGTTGTATTTAGCCACTTTTAAAATGATGCATATTGTTTTCATGTCATAAACAGCTGAATACTGACTGGGTATCATTGTATCTGCTTGAAATGCTGTTTCAGTCAGTTTTGACAGGATTTTTTGTTTATCTCATTGTGTGCTTGTATATGCTTCATATCATTGCATATCATTTATTTTGCATATCATTGAGTGTTTACTTCCCATTTGATTAATTTACTAATTGAGTTAGCCTGTTAGTGAGGGGGAGTAAGTCATGTTTGTTTATACTCTTGCATGCGTTATCTCATGTTTGTTTTTCCTGGTACCTTCATCCTTTGTCATTTCGTGACAAAAAGGGGGAGAGTAGATTAAGGAAGAGTAGTAGTGTAAGATATCCGTTGATATCTCCATTTTACAGGGAGTTTAGATTATGGGGGAGAAGGATATCTACATGTACATGCATGAGTTTCATACTTGTTTTATTTTATACTTGATAATCTCAATGCTTTTCACGGTATATTATTGATTGTGGATGTTTCAGGTAAGCAGGTATGTTGCTGCGGGGGCAATTTTTTGAAGACTACTTGGTTAGGTGTTAGATCGAGTCTTTATGTAATAAATCATTATTTTTATGGTTGACAGTTGACTATTTTCTTTTTGGGTCTATTACCGTAGTCTTTGTATTAGGTAGTGTTTTTTCATGGAATACCAAATGGGGAGATTGTTAGTTCCATTTTTATTGGCAATGTCCGTAACAAAACAAGTTCAATTGAGTTGTAATGAGTCTTGAAGATCTCGGAGCAATTGGACAAGTATTTGGACAACATGAGATAGAGATTTCAGAATGACGTTTACTCTTTTGCATATTCCAGAATATTTAGAGTTACAATTGATATAAGATTAGTTTCATTGGAAATTAGACTCGAAGACGATCGTGTACATATAAAGAACTCATGATTTGGCCAAGAGACGAGAAAGTTACAAGTGTTTTAAGTTGCACCTAAAAACCAGTCCGCGACCGCATTCGTGTGGTGTTCGTAATTGCGTTCGAACGTTTTCGAGGCAGAAACTTTGCATTTGAGTTGCGTTTGAAGTGCGTTCGAATGGCCCTGTATCATTAGGTTATCTTAGACACGCTTTTAAGCCAAAATAACACTAGGAAACCCTTTTCCTTTGCCCTACCTATATAAACAAACATTGAGCCACATTCCTCAATGGTTGAAACACATTTTCCTTGAACCAAAATCACTCAAAGCTTTCAACCTTCTTGATTCCACCATTGAAGACTTCATCATCTCCTTGTCTTCTTCATTAATGGTGAGATTCAATTTTTAATAAACCTTCAACACAACTTAACCCAAAATTCCTAATCCTTTATAATTCTTTAGGAGGAAGTTTGGTAGTCGGAGTTCCGCGTCATTGGTGATACAATCTACTCAGAGACTTCAAAGGTTTTGAAGAAAACCGGGGTCGCGGGCTTGAGGAGTTGCCTTGAGTTCTTGCAGTATTGAGGTACATGAGTCGGTGGAGTTGCCACCATAGGTCTTGACCATCGCCGTAAGTTTTTCTCTATATAGTGAATTCGGGTGGTAGCCTATACCCGAAGTGGTTTTTTTCTAGCAAGAGTTTTCCACTTTGTCACCAAAATTATTGTGTTGATTTTGTGTGATTGATTTAATTTGCTGCTTTAATTTATTTTTATTATTTTTATATTTGCAGCATAATTAATTGTTGGATATTGTGGTTGCCTGTTAATTTATCCATAGTAGCAGTAATCATTGCGTTAAATTTCGCATAGGGTCAAAACCTAGGCTAATCGCGAATTTTCAATAAGAAATTGAGTTACAATTGTGTTTTGTAGTGAAATGATATAAAACATATTTAACATGTTTGAGAATCATTTTCAGATTTGTTTGAATGAGATATGGAGAGATTTGAGGTTAAAATCAGTTCCTGAATTTGGCATACTGAATTGGACAAAAAGCTTAATGTTTGGAAAAAGAAATGGCTCACCGGTTTACCAAATCAATTTAGCCAAATGAGTAAACTTGTTTTGCTAGTTCTTGACAAGCCATTTCGACTAAATTAGTTTTGCTAAATGCGAGATTGGTTACAAGATTTAGGTACCAAACTGGTTCGGTTTAGTGTTAAAACGATTTTTTGTCAAAGGAAACATACTCATTTTGATTTCACTTCTTTTATGAAGGTGGCAAGGCACATTGTAGTTTTATATATGATTATGCACTACCTAACAAGACCTAGACCCATAAAGTAATGGTTATCACTAAAATTAGCTAACCTTAAACCGATATAAATCCTATTTTAGTGGCGGTTTTGAGTGTTTTTTATTTAATAAAAAAAAAATCTCTCTTATTTAAAATCTCTTTATTTGGTTAATTGTTCTAAAATTCAGCACTTCTGTGTTTGAGACCTAAACACTAAGGTTAAAAGTTCCTCATTATATGATTAAAACCTAAGCCTAATAACCTAAAATCGCATAACTCAACCTTTGGATTAGCATACATTAAGATTGTAGTTTTACACAATGTAGAGAGATACACTTGTAGGCTCAATACTTATCTAGATTTCATTAGAAGTCACAAATGTTTGGGACTATATAGTCGGTGGCATTGCACATCAGAATGCATTTGGAGAATCAAAAATCAAGTATGATTGGTGATTGAAGACAAAAGAGATAACTTGATACTTGAGAGTTCTCATATACACATGGGATAAACATGTTGGGGTAAATGTAGCGGAAGTGACTCGACGGGTAAAATTGACTTCTAAATATTTTTAATTCAGATAAATTAATCAGTATTCTATACCTATAATTTATTCTAATTTTACCCTAATCACTCATGTAACATCCCCCTCTCGGAGATGCTATCGGCAGGAAATAGGTCAATCTATCACCCTTAGCCTCTAACTAACTGACTGACTATCTGAACTCTACTACTTTTCTTGTTATTAGATAATCACCGTCACACACTTACAATGGAGGGCTACATGCCCAACTTAAATTAATTAAACAATCTTATTTCTTTACAACTCTGAACTGACTATGCTAAACTCCAGTAACTTCGACTCTGACAACCTTAGACTCCCATAGAAATTTTACCTGACTTGTACTTTAAGTATTACAACATTGACTGAACCATATACCTCAAACCTGACTAATGAGTGGACCCATTAACCATAGTGACTACCATCAGTATCTATCCTCCCGAGCTCGTCCTCTGAATAAACATGTAAAACATAAAATACTGGTGAGTGGATAGGGTTAGATCGTTTGAATGACCTAGTGAGTGGATATTTAAATTGGGAACTAAAGGCTTTATGAAAATTTATTAACTGAAATTAAAATCATCATATTTTATAAGAAACCCAATCTTTTTGAAAACTATTTTCTTTGTCTGAAAATAAATCTCTTTCTGCAAAACTTTTCTGAAAATTTATTTCTTTATGTAAATGTAACACCCCGCTGATCCCGACGACTACTACCCGGTAATCCGGACGACTACCATGTTATATATGGCGTAATATAAATCATGTTCAAGCATGTATGTGCTTGTGGAATTACTTTTCGGAAATTCGATAAATTCCTCGCAGTTTGATACGATATTTATTCTAAAAATCAATCCGGACAACCCTTAGTATTTGGGCCATAACCTTTTTATACGATCTCCGATATTTATGAATTTCATATGGCCGAGAAAGCTACGATGAAGATCTACAACGTTTATGTTGGATATTTTTCCAACTTTTGAACAGAACTAGGTCGAATATGATCATTTCCCCAAACCATCTACATTGTGACAAAAATGAGAATTAAAAAGGAATTACCAATTTGACTTAAAAGCCCATGACTCTTCTCACTTTGGCCCAATATCTCTAAATATCTATTGAACCTCTGGACTTCTATAGAAAGAACTAAACTATTCAAGAAATGAAATAAAAGCCATCAACCCCTCATTTTTGAGAGGGAACCGAAAATAAAGAGAGAAAATGATGGGTAAGAGATTTGTACTCTTGTAATAATCTTTGAAGAAGAATGGGAGGAAATTCAACACCAACCAAGTTTAGGAAGAAGAGAGCAAGGATTATGGATTATAGAGGTGAAGAAGAAATACAATTCAAGGTAAGAGATCTTGACCCAAATCTAAAGAATGAGATTTTGACATGTTGAGGATAAGTTTTGTTGCTTTGATGAAAATTTATGATGACGCATGTTTGAAATGATGTGTATTGTGAGATAAATTTGGTTTAGTATTAGGAATTCTAAGACCCTTATATGCATGTCTTGATCAAATGATATATCAGTGGTTTGGAATAGAATTTGGTTCTTGTATATTAATGTTGAAGTTTAGAAATTTGCCTATGTGAAGATGTTAGGATGATGGTGTAGGGATTACTTGGATATTGCCATTTAAGAGTTGATGTTGGCCTTGAAATCGGGCTAGCGTCGTGATGCCAAACACCCATCATCGCGATGTGTAACCAGAAGGTAGTCTCTACCTCGGTTTTGATCATGTGGGCATCACGACGGTCAACATTTAGCGTCGTGACGTGTAACAAGCATAGCTCTGCATCGGGTCTGATCAGATAGGAGTCATGATATGGAATACTTAGCGTCACGATGCGCAACAGTCAGAGGCTCTCTGCCTCGGGTTTGAACCAGTGGGAGTCTCGACGAACAATGTTTCACGTCGCGACGCGAGACCAATTTTTCAGAATCGGATTTAACCATTTCAATTTCATCCTAGGAAGTTATAGGGTACCCTAAGGTTTCATATCAGCGCACCTACGCACAGTACATCGTGTCACAAACATAATATGTCATCTAGTGATAAAAATTCCGAAGCATATTCTATGATTTATATTCTAACCAAGTTTATCTATTATAGATTTTCGGCAGGAACCATAATCTTCTACGACGAAGGGAATTAGTACCAGCCAGATCCTAAAATTAGTGAGTGGACTCTTTTCTCAAATTGATTTTATTTATTTACTTTTGATTTAAGACTTACTTTTCAGCATATATGACGTTAGCCGAAATGATTTCCAATTATTTTATGAATAAGAATGTTTTAGAAAATGTATATTTTAAATTATGATTTTGATGATTTTTTGAGGCATGTGGAAAATCCACCTGAGATGTAACTTGACACAAATATGGAATTGACGGACACAGATAACGTGTGCACACGTAGTTCATGACAAGTGGGATCGCGAGACGTAACGCCCCTAGATCCTAGATTCAGGGTCATGAGGGTAGCATGGATTAATGTTGCGATATTTTATATCGTACCGTAAATGTACGCTGTCAATTTTTAATAAAGATAAGTGAAAGAGTGTCGAACCCACATAGATTGTATTCAACTCACACTAAGTACTATAATTAGTAAACCTAACTTTATTTAGAAAG
Source organism: Zanthoxylum bungeanum (assembly GCA_019454045.1). NCBI lineage: Eukaryota > Viridiplantae > Streptophyta > Magnoliopsida > Sapindales > Rutaceae > Zanthoxylum > Zanthoxylum bungeanum. The sequence continues at coordinate 22,382 of SKCR01029564.1, read as the reverse complement.
CAACTAAATTTAGATTAAAAACTAAATAATTAATAAACAAAATGTTTGATAAAAATATACAAGATAGAAGAGATTCTAGAGTGTTATTTCACCTAGCTATCCTCTATATATGTATTATGTCATTCTAAAGTGTAACGAGTCGGCCCATTTTCGATTGACAGGACCCTATACAAGCACCACGACAGTTTCAAAATCATAAAATAAATAAAACATAATACAAGCACCTTGGTGGAAACAAATCATGTTATAAATAAGCGAAATCAGATACGTCTCAAATATATCTCTTTCAAAAGAAAATCTTTTTGAAAACACACTTTTCAAAATATTTTTTCAATGAAATCATAAAAAGAACGGTGTCCAAAATATATCATAAAACTAATCTGTTGTAAATAAAATCAAATTCAAAAACGAATATCATCATAAATTTGTATCAAACATCCAAGAATAACCCTAACTGAATGAACAAATAAGGCATCAAATGTCTGGGTCGTACACACAGACCAGACAATGAACGAAATAAGACCATGTCAACATAGTAGCAGGTCGGCCCATTTCATATGGATATGACCCTATAAAAGCATCATAGCGGTTACAAAAATCATAAAATAAATAAAAATATAGTACGAACACTGTGGCAGAAACATATCATATCTCATCAAATGAAACCAAATCACATAAGAGCAAATTCTTTCCAAAGAAAAAGAAATTTTCAAAAATTCTATATTGAAAAACAAATAAACAAGAGTATCCACACATATGTCAAGCACATCACATAACACGAATCAAATCCATGACTCATTCACAAGTAACTCGTAAATTATGAAACAATAATCCTACATCTTAAATTATTCTAACTTCGTCTATACTGGAATATACATATTTATATACACACACTAAAGAAGCATCAAACAATACATGAAGTACTCATCGTGTGGAATACGTATCTAGCTACACAAATACTCATTATCCTAGTCAAATCTGTCAAAATGAATGGTGATACGCGGTTAGAATCAATGTTTCGTGAAATTACTGACTTAATTATAATAAATTCTCAGACCATCCCAAAATACCTAAATCAAATCTGATTCTAATGAAATCAGTATCATTACTCTTAGTACACCAAATACACTATTCTAGGTCAACTAGTTAGCTTAAATCCTCGAATTATGCGTTTCAGATTATCTTCCGAATAAGTTTTCGAAAACGTTACGGAATGATCCTAAACCCTCCAGAACTTTTCGGAACAATCTAAACATTATCAAAACATCATAACTCATATATATTATTGCATTCATCTAAACATCGACATATATGAAATCGGGTTTTAACGGAAACGTATTTAACCAAGTGGGTATATCTAATTCGTTCCAATTTAACTCGAATTCTATCGAAAATACAAATTAAATATATTTTATCACATTTAACTCAATACACATCAATACATAACTTACGAATCTACTGGAATCATCTGAATATAATACGCTTTACTTTAAAATAATGAATTTTTATCGAGATATCTTACCAAAATCCTGAGGGTATCGGTAGACTCCCTACGCTTCCACGAACGCGTAGAAATTGATGAAATTCGAATCAGAACTACTGTACGAATGAGTTTCACTATTCATTGTTTGTTTCTTCCTTATTTATCTTGAAACCAAATGTCGTTCGACAAAATTGAAATCGCAGCCTTGTAGTACTTTCCACGAACGCGTAGGAATTGATGAAATTCGAATCAGAACTACTGTACGAATGGGTTTCACTATTCATTATTTGTTTCTTCCTTATTTATCTTGAAACCAAACTCCGTTCGACAAAATTGACATCACAGCCTTGTAGTACTTTCCACAAGCTTTGATTTGGTGGGTGGATCGTACCGTGAATCAAAACGACAAGCCAGGATCGAGATATAGACTCATGTGAGTTCTTCACATCTTTCTTGCCATTTCCGGCGTCCTTTAGGTAGCCACGATCGCCAACCGACACATGGTGCCCAAACAAATCGTTCGGTGCTTTCGCGCCGGTTGGCAGTGGCCACATTACCAGCGTTGGGCTCAATCTCTCTTTCACGTGAGCACAGGGTCAGGTGGAGAGCATTTGATAAGTTTGGTCATTCTGCAATACATGAGACAACATGCTTAGTTCTCTAAGATACTAATGGATGTTCTTAACATTAATCCAGTGACTATCACAAGGATTGGCCTGTTTGTGAATCCATATGCTCAAAGCGTATGAGACACCAGGTCGCGTACATTTTTCAATGTACGAGTTCTCAGAGAGAATTAACAACCTTTAGATCTATCCCAATAGATCTTTATTCCTAGAATAAAGGTTGTTTCTTCCGAGAATTCTATGGAGAATGTTCTCAAAAGCTAAGCTTTCGCCGATTGTTTTTATGGGAATATCATTTCCAAGAAATGACATTTTATCATTATTTTATAGGACATTATTGTTAGTGCGCTCCCACTAACCTCCTTATATACACAAGAATCATTTACGTTTTGAATTAAATCATAAACTATTATGATTACATCAAAACGATAATTCTAAGAACCTAATTCTTACATCAATCCAAACATGGATCGAATAACCTGCAAACCTTGTTTGCTAGTTTTGGTACGACAAAACTGAAAGGATGTTGTAAACATCCTCCAAAAAGTTTCCTTTTCAGGAAAGTGATTTTCCCGTTAAGCTGACATATTTCATAAATGAAACATGCAGCATTTGCAAGCATTATCCAAATGGATTTACCGTGACAACAAGTAAAAGATCTCGTTGTAATCAACACAATTTTGATAACGATACCTTTCCGTTATAAGCCTAGCTTATTACGTTGGTATGTTGTCATCCATGTATGTCTTCCTTGAAGACTTATATAGTATCAATAGGCACAACGCCTTGCGGTACATCAACTAGTATCCAAACTTGTTGATTTACATGGAATCCATTTCGGATATCATGGAACTTTGCCATAATTAGGGAGTCGATACCTTGTATCACTTACTCATACGTAGTCAGTTGGTGTTCCTCAATAAGATTGACATCTTTATCAGGTGAGATCAGAAACCCATACCCCAGGTTGTTTTCTGACTCTCTCCGACATACGCGGTTATTATGTATATGAAGATTACTGGTATAGTTTCATCCTTGATGAACTATATGTGTTCCATTAAGGATTCGGTGCCTAGAATAGTATTACTCTGATTTTCATCGAGTTTAACTATCCTCCCACTTACCACTGCATATAGGTATTCCTCTTACGAAAACCGCATGGTGAGCAACAATTACATTGTTCTCTTGTGAGTTGTATAAGTACTATACTTTGGTATCCCTATGATAACCTACAATTGGCACTTATCCGATTTGGGTTTTAGTTTGGTATCATCCAAACGTATGCCTAGCATACCCAAATATTTAGGAATGAGAAACCTGGTTTCTTTTCTGTTCATATCTAATATGTACTCTGTCTAATAGATTTTATGGAACCTTATTCAAAATAAGTTCTGTACTGTTTATGTGTATCCGTTGAAAGAAATGGTAGCTTAGAGCGACTCATGATTAACCTTATAGTGTCCAACGAGATTCGGTTACTCTGGTTCGGACATACCGTCAGGATGACGTGTTCCGGGAGGAGTCATCTTTGAAAGAATATTTTACTCTTTCAAGTATTAGAAACTTATTGCTTAAGTATTTTCCATTACGGTCTTACCGTGACTATTTAATGCTTTAGCGATCTGTTTGTCTATTTCGTGTCGAAACTTTAAAAGTTTCCGATTTGTGTTCCAAAAGAAACACATAACCGTAACGAGATGCCACATCCGTAAAGGTCACGAAATATTCATATCCATCTCTAGCCTAGCTAGACATGGGCCCACTTGCTTTACTATGAACTAGGGCTAACAGATTGGTGGCATTTGTACTTTTTACCAAGTAAAGGTGTTTTAGGCATTTTGCCATTTTCCACATTCCATAAGCCTTTGGCCTAGCCTCGGGTTTCTAGAATATCGAAGTAAGGTGCCCCTTGCGCTACTTGCCTTATTGTAAACTTTGACTTTGTCTCCTTGAGAATAGCCATTAACTCTCCAAGAGTTTAGTATTGCAATTTGTACTTCTAAGATATAAAATAGATCTATGAAGATCCTTCAATTTATTATCATATTTTAAGAATCTAATCCTTAGTTCTGATTAAGAAATTAAGTAGTCTAATTAACAAGTTTAATGGATTAAGTACTAAGTTATCATCACATGAATCTTCCAAAGATCATGCTCTACTATTTGTTTAACTCCAGGCTTAGGCTTAATATGTTATTTTATCAAATAAAGTAACTTATTATTTTCCAGGACCATCCTGAAATATTATTCCCATTTGAAAATTAAACCATTTAAATACATTTTCCCTTGGATGATGTCTTAAACGTCAAACGTCAATCTTTCAATTTATCTTGATTCTAATAGTCCACTATTTTAATCAACGATTTCGGTACTTTTAAATATAATGATTATTATAGTCCAACTATATTAATCAACTATACATTTAATTGTTTGAATACAGTCCAACTGTTCATTAAAACACAATTTAAATATTAGTCCAACTAACATTTAATATATAAATGACGAAATGATATTTGATTTGAGCGCGTATGACAAGTAATTAAACGAATATTGCAAATTCAATTCTTACCTCCCACTATTTTTCGGCGAGCCTCTAACCCTATGTCGAGTATTCGGGAAACCGTGTTTCCTAGCGGGCTAGGGTCCCGTTAAATATCACACAATCTTGACTTTGGCCAACAATTGTATGATAATTAACTAGGTATATCTCTAAGATCAATTGGATCCAATCCAATTCCTAGATCCAGTAGGGGGACATCCAAGTCCGAAACATATATCACTTGATTGACGAATGATGTGACGCTAGATGCGACTAGCGATTTGACGTTTGTTTTGACTTGCATGCCGCACTGGAATTCGAAATGCGAATGCGCTCGCAAACAATCTCGGGCTCGAGTTCGCTAATTCCAAATTAACGAATTTTCCGTTGCGACGTAATTAAATGATTATGCCTAGCGAAATCACTATTCACGTCGCTAACGAATTAATTCTAATTAACTCGTTCGTCCGAATTAAAATCTAATTTTCTTCTGCGTCGAAATCCAATTTCGTTTAATATATATGAATTTATTATACTTATCGATTAATTCCAAATTAATCGTATCGTCTCTTTTAAATGATATTTTACCTAGATAAAATAATCTCTGTATAAGTTAATCCCATATTAATTATCTTCTCTCATCTAATATTAATTACAGATTAATTAAAGTGCGAGTACCATACGTATCGGTGAATCTTCGGCCAGGCGACCCATGACCATATGTAGTATCCAGTATAATTACATTCGTATCGTAAATTTCCGATACCGTACTATCCTACACTATATAGTACCTATCTAATACTTACGTTATCTACCGAATTTACCAGACAAGGTTGACTTCTAGCAAAGCGTCGTGCTAGCCTACAACCTATCTCCAGACCAAATACATATTGTCTTACTGAATACCAGCGATATTACGGATCATCAGGCGTAGTATATCGTAGTATTGTGTTGTATCGATCCAATATCGGATGATCACGTGCTAGGTCTGGGGCTGTAATTGTGTCTGCCCCGTACGAATCACATATCGAATGTCTGGTGACTAGTCTCTATAATCGAATATACATGACATAGTCATAACATCCCGATAGCTGCAGCATTTAAGAGGACCAGTCCCGTATCCTACGTGACCATCATCTCCATATGACTGAAGTGATACTTCCGTCTTGACATCACACCCAACACACTACGATTCTCAATACCTACCCAGCAGAGGCGTACACAGAACCTGTTAAAGCCCCGGACGACCAAAACCAAAGTATATTGATTGTCGCAAGTATTAGCGGTGCAAGTCTCAGGTTAAGACAAAATACAACTACCCTGATTTCGGACTTCCATAGACACATAGTCATACTACCAATGGAATTCCGAGGGGGTCTATCCAGAGCGAAGTTGTTTCCCGTACCATCGGTTAAAACATGACCTCCTATTACACTTGCATGAGTATCCTATACCCAAATATATGAGAACTATGTTGTTTGTGCCCTCACAACGCGCACAAGTGTAATACTAGTCTTTTACGCATTATCGATATACAATCTGAATAATGCTCTGACTATGGATATTTAATGATTTATCCTTCGTGGATTGATATTGTCTCATATCATTCTCAATCCAGGAACAATCATAAGGACCTACATCATTTATACATCTTGGTGATCTAATCACAAATGATAAGAGAACAATCTCCTGTGTCACATAGTTAATTTGTACAACAACACACACCATGATCTGACAAATAGTGACGCTATGGGTCATAACTGTCCAACAATCCCCCCACTTGGCCTATAGCCAGTCACTCGAGTGTCTAACACCCGAACTATGTACGGTTGGCTCAAACTGCTGAGAAAAAGGCTTTCGTCAGCGGATTTTCTTGATTATCATCTGATGCGATTTATACGATTTCACATCACCACGATGTATTATTCCGAACGAATCAGATGAATATCGAAGTATATATATGGATCTTTGATGAGACCATTAATTCTTTAGCCTGTGTTGTAGCCTAGCTCAGCTGCTAACAAAACTATATCTAATCTAATTAGATTTATTATCGACCCAGAAGGCTTCTATTGCTGCTGCCTCAGCTGCAGCAATAACCCACATTTGTTGTTTATTCGGTAACAGTATCTTGCCTGGAAGATTTCCAGCTCACTGTTCAGTTATTCAAACTGTATAGTACCGTTTGTGACTTATAGTCACTTTATCGGTTGGGAAACATGCTGCAGTGATCCTAGTCACTTCAAGTTCTCATTCTCCATAGATTAAGACAGCATGCTTAGTTCTCTAAGATACTAATGATGTTCTTAACATTAATCCAGTGACTATCTCTGGATTGGCCTGTTTGTGAATCCATATGCTCAAAGCGTATGAGACACCAGGTCGCGTACATTTTTCAATGTACGGGTTCTCAGAGAGTATTAACAACCTTTAGATCTATCCCAGTAGATCTTTATTCCTAGAATAAAGGTTGTTTCTTCCCGAGAATTCTACGAGAATGTTCTCGAAAGCCAAGCTTTCGCCGATTGTTTTTATGGGAATATCATTTTCCAAGAAATGACATATTATCATTATTTTATAGGACATTATTCTCAGTGCGCTCCCACTAACCTACTTATATACACAAGAATCATTTACATTTTGAATTAAATCATAAACTATTATGATTACATGAAAACGATAATTCTAAGAACCTAATGATTACTTCAATCCAAACATGAATCGAATAACCTGCAAACCTTGTTTGCTAGTTTTGGTAAGACAAAACCGACAGGATGTTGCAAACATCCTCCAAAAGATTTCCTTTTCAGGAAAGCGATTTTCCCGTTAAGCTGACATATTTCATAAATGAAACATGAAGCGTTCGCAAGCATTATCCAAATGGATTTATCGTGGCAACAGGTAAAAGATCTCGTTGTAATCAACACAATGTTGATAACGATACCTTCCCGTTATAAGCCTAGCTTAGTACGTTGGTATGTTGCCATCCATGTATGTCTTCCTTGAAGACTTATATAGTACCAATAGGCACAATGCCTTGCGGTACATCAACTAGTATTCAAACTTGTTGATTTACATGGAATCCATTTCGGATATCATGGTACTTTGCCATAATTAGGGAGTCGATACCTTGTATCACTTCCTCATACATAGTCAGTTGGTGTTCCTCAATAAGATTGACATCTTTATGAGGTGAGATTAGAAACCCATACCCCAGGTTGTTTTCTGACTCTCTCTGATATACGCGGTTCTTGTGTATACGAAGATTACTGGTATAGTTTCATCATTGATGAACTATATGTGTTCCATTAAGGATTCGGTGCCTGGAATAGTATTACTCTGATTTTCATTGAGTTTTACTATCCTTCTACTTACTACTGCATATAGGTATTCCTCTTAGGAAAACCGCATGGTGAGTAAAATTACATTGTTCTCTTGTGAGTTGTATAAGTACTATACTTTGGTATCCCTAGGATAACCTACAATTGGCACTTATCCAATTTGGGTTTTAGTTTGGTATCATCCAAACGTATGCCTAGCATACCCAAATATTTAGGAATGAGAAACCTGGTTTCTTTCCTGTTCATATCTAATATGAAGTCTGTCTAACAGATTTTATGGAACCTTATTCAAAATAAATTATGCACTGTTTATGTGTATCCATTGAAGGAAATGGTAGCTTAGAGCGACTAATGATTAACGTTATCATGTCCAACAAGATTTGGTTACTCTGGTTCGGACATACGTCAGGATGACGTGTTCTGGAGGAGTCTTCTTTGAAAGAATATTTTACTCTTTCAATATTAGAAACTTATTGCTTAAGTATTTTCCATTACGGTCTTACCGTGGTGTTTAATGCTTAGCCGATCTTTTGTCTATTTCGTGTCGAACTTTAAAAAGTTTTTTGATTTGTGTTTTCCTAAAGACAACACATAACAATAACTAGATTCCACATCAGTAAAGGTCACGAAATATTTTCATATCCACTCTAGCCTAGCTAGACATTGTACGTGCCAAAATTGGACCCGAGGGTAAAACTGTCTTTTCACGTCAAGATTCTATACTAAAAGCCCATAAATATTGGCCCTTAAAAAACATATTAGAAAAACCAGCCCATTAGACTTTATTCTACCGGTACAGAACACTACAAATGAAAAGCTAAATAAAATAGACAGCATAAGACATGATTGTTACTAACTATTTTTGCTTTTTCTAAACATAGACACATGCAACGCCGAAAGTTGGATCCAAGACACGTTATGGGTTCCATAGCCAGGTATATCAGCACATTGTGGACCCACTGCCAGCTTTCATCACAGCTACAAAATATTCTCTTTTCAGATCTATAAAAGGGAAGATAACTCAAGGTTCGAGGAGGAAAAACACACACTTAAAAACTTCTATTCTCTGACACAAGTTCTGAGAATTCCATTCCTTTGTCACCGCCCTCACGGCTATCAAAAGAGAGTAAGGTAACAATAAGCCTTATTTCCTCATATTACATAAATGGCAGCTCATTTCACTATACTGACTTGAGCGTTGGAGTGTACCCGGCACCCACCATACCGGTGGTAGTCTACTCCCGTTCATTTTATCTTTGTTTTGCAGGATCGTTAATGCCCCCAATCTACAAATTCTGATTGTGGACCTCGGGCGAAAACCAGCATCCACAATTTGGCGCCCACCGTGGGGCCTTGGCGATTTATAGCAAACAAAAGATTTCACAGTCTGCAATTCTAATTGTCATTCATGGCTTCAAGCAGCGAGCTGACACCAGATCCAACTTCAGCCCAAATATCTATGCTACAAGAACGGTTACGAACTTTGGAGGAGGAGAATTTGACCATGCGAAGCTCCAATACAAACCTTCGAAAGCAGTTAGAATTAATCTCTTCCACCTCTCAACAACGTGATTCTCCGGGTAATACCAACAATGATTTAATCCCATCCAATCTTTTGGAAACATTCAACGGTGTGGCAAATGACACTCCTTCGCCAGGAGACCACCCAAGTAATCATACAGTTCCGCCAATTTCCCCAGCCGACCAGGCTCAGCAAGTCGCTTCCAACATGCGCAAAGAAATGTTAGAATTCAAAGAAGCAATATTGTCCAGTCTACCAGGCGTCAAACTACCAATAAGGAAAAGTAGAGCTGGAACAATTTCTGACACACCATTTTTCGAGTCTATCACCTCTGTAGAATTGCCAAGGAAATTCAGCCCTCCAGATATGAAAACGTATGATGGATCTACTGACCCAGACGACCACATCATCCATTACAAGTATAAGATGATGTCAACAGGCCTGACTCCTCGACAATGGGAGGCCGGAATGTGCAGAGGATTTGGGGAGACATTGGCGGGTCCAGCCCTAACTTGGTTCATCAATCTCCCGTATAGGTCCATTGGGTCATACCAACATCTGGCAGACAAGTTTGTAGAGCATTTTGCGAGTTCTTGCAAAATTGAGAAGACTTCAGACGACCTTTGTGCCATCCAGCAAAGGAAGGGTGAATCTTTACGGAGCTACGTAGCTCGCTTCAATAAAGAAAGGATAACTATCCCGGACCTCCATCAACCTACTGCAGTAGAAGCATTCAGAAATGGTTTGCTCCTAGAAAGCGGACTTTACAAGAAGCTCACTAAATTCCGATGCTACACGATGGATCAAGCCATGGCTCGAGCCCAAATTGAAATAAGGTGGGAGGAAGATAAGAGGAACAAGAGAAAAGAGAATTTTTTGGTTTGCAATACAATAACACTCAAGATACTACTAAACGGCGCAAAGAATTTCTCAATAGAGCACCTCGGCCAACAGACAGGAAGGATCTTCCGAAAACAAATCAACATTTCAACCGGGACTTCAAACGCCAACCGTTAGCTTTCAGGGGACAAGACAAATCTGCTAACAGGGAGAGACTCCCAGACTACAATTTTACTGTTTCCCCGGGAGAGCTGGTATCGGTACTCAAGAAGATGGGGGGCGAAGTAAAGTGGCCTCCACGCTCCAAATTATTCAGTCAAAAAAGATACCAGCAAGTGGTGTGAGTTTCACCGAGATTATGGTCACACGACAGCAGATTGTGTGGCTTTAAGATTGGAAGTATTGGAATTGTTGAACAAAGGGCACTTGAAGGAGTTACTCACTGATAAGGGCAAGGCTACAATGGCCAGGAGAAATGACAAGGAAGATGGCCCCATACCACCACCACCAATCAACAATACTGTAAGTTTTATTTCTGGTGGTTCTGAGGTTAGTGGTGTTTCATATTCCGCGGCGAAACGACATGCCAGGATTGCCACAATAGGTCTTTTCCATTCGACTATGTCAATAGAGGAGACTTGTACAAACCTTACCATTGAATTTCCAGACGACAACAATTCCATCCGAATGAATCCACATCACGATGCGCTGGTCATCTCATTACAAATTGCGAATTTTATGGTCAAAAGAATCTTGGTCGACACAGGTTCGTCAGCAAATATCATCTTCAGGGCAGCCCTGTCCGACATGGGAACCGAGATTGAAAAGATCAGCAGGAAGTCAACTGTTCTTATCGGGTTCAGCGGTGAACAAAAATTCACCATTGGAGAAGTAACTCTTCCAGTCTACGCAGGAGGAATCAATAAGTTGACTTCATTTTTGGTCCTGGATTGTCCCTCAGCCTACAACTTGATCGTAGGCCGACCCTGGATTCATGAGATGAGGGCAGTCTCGTCAACTTATCATCAAGTGCTCAAATTTCCCACAAGGTGGGGAGTTCAGGAGATTGTAGGAGACCAACACGCTTCAAGAAGTTGTTACCAGACTACTTTAAAGGCGAAACCTCAGTCGGCATAGCAATTAATGGAGGGATCCGGTGTTACACCACCAGATCAGCCAAACGTGGAGGAACTAGACGAAGTCTCAATACACCCCAGAATATGCAGATCACAAAGTACCTATTGGAGTTAATCTGGATCCCAAGCTACGAACCGACCTAATTGATTTCCTGATGAAGCGACATGATTGTTTCGCCTGGTCACACGAAGATATGACCGGGATCGACCCAGAGTTAATCACCCATGAGCTCCATGTAGATCCAAACTACACTCCACTCCGTCAGACAGAAAAGAAGAAAGTTTGCCCCGGAGAGAAATCAGATCATCAATGAAGAGGTCCAAAAATTGTTACAGAATGGAGCCATCAAGGAGGTTCAATTCCCAGATTGGTTAGCTAATGTGGTGATAGTACGAAAGAAGAACGGGAAATGGAGAGTTTGCATCGACTTCACAGATTTGAACAGAGCATGCCCCAAGGATTCCTTCCCATTACCTCATATTGATTCCTTGGTTGATGCTACAGCAGGTCATGAGTTACTGAGTTTCATGGATGCATATTCAGGCTACAATCAAATTCTCATGCATCCGAACGACCAGGAAAAAATGCATTCATCATCACACAACAGAGGCATATATTGTTATAAAGTGATGCCATTCGGACTCAAAAATGCTGGAGCGACTTATCAACGAATGGTGAACAAAATGTTTTCTCAGCAAATAGGGAAGACCATGGAGGTTTATATAGATGACATGCTGGTAAAGTCAATAGAAGCCGAACAACATCTGACACATTTGGAGCAGCAGGCATTCGACACGATGAAGAAGTACGGTATGAAATTGAATCCAACAAAATGTGCTTTTGGAGTCGCTTCAGGGAAATTTCTTGGGTACATGGTCACGCGACGAGGGATAGAAGCCAATCCAACTCAGATCAGATCTATTCTTGACATTCCTTCTCCTTCCACTCCGAAAGATGTCATGCGACTTGCTGGGAGAATAGCCGCACTTAATAGATTCATTTCCAAGTCAACCGATAAAAGTTTTCTGTTCTTCTCAGCATTGAAGAAGGCAAAACACTTCGAGTGGACTCCAGCTTGCGAAAAGGCGTTGACAGAACTCAAACGATACTTATCTTCTCCACCATTGTTATCTAAGCCACTCGACAATGAAAGACTTTTTCTCTACTTAGGAGTCTCAGAGCAAGCAGTTAGTGCCGTCCTGATCCGAGAAGAAAACGGAACTCAACTCCCAGTCTACTATGTGAGTAAAGCATTGTTAGATGCAGAATCACGCTACCCTCATATGGAAAAATTGGTACTGGCGCTGGTAACTGCAGCAAGGAAGCTACGACCATATTTTCAGGGGCACCCAATCACTGTCTATACGTCGTATCCAATGAGGAGCATTCTTCATAAACCCGAGCTTTCAGGGAGACTGACCAAGTGGGCTGTGGAACTTGGAGAACATGACATCACGTACTTACCACGCACCGCGATCAAATCACAAGCACTCGCAGATTTTGTTGCTGATTTCAGCTCCAGTCTACGAGTACCAGCAGAACAAGAAATACAATGTATTCATCCTTCGACTACATGGGAATTGGCAGTCGACGGATCAAGCAATAAACGTGGATGCGGTTTGGGGATTGTGATTACAACTCCAGAAGGCGATGTGATGCAACAGGTGATTAAATGCGGATTCAAAGTCTCTAATAACGAAGCCGAATACGAAGCCCTCATAGCTGGCTTAAATTTGGCCCAAGAGCTCGGTGCCAAGAAGATCGAAGTGAAATCAGATTCTCAATTAATCGTCAATCAATTCCAGGGTTCATATCAAGCTAGAGATTCACAGATGGTTTCTTATCTGAAAAAGGTAAAGGAAATCCAGTCGACATTTGAGAAGATAAGCATTTCTCAAATCCCCAGAAATGAGAACAAGCACGCAGATGCTTTAGCAACACTGGGTTCGGCAATTGAAGGAGAAAACATCCAGTCCATTCCAGTTGTATATTTGCAGTGGCCTGCGATTTGGGAAAAATGGAGTCGAAGAAGTTTCAACACTCACATCAGGCGACTCATGGATGACTCCAATTGAGAAATATTTACAAAATGGCATGCTTCCAGAAGACAGAATTGAGGCTCGAAAGATTCAACGACAAGCTGCCAGATTCACGCTACATGATGGGCAACTTTTGAAAAGATCATTTTCTGGTCCCTACCTTAAATGTCTCACTCCAGAGGAAGCCCGTACGTGTTAACTGAACTTCATGAAGGAGAATGTGGAAACCATTCTGGTGGAAGAAGCTTAGCCTCCCGAGCCCACACGACAGGATACTATTGGCCATCTATGCGAGCTGATTCGGCTGAATTCACTCGAAAATGCGAGAAATGTCAAAGATTTGCCCCCGTCTCACACTTACCACCGGAGAAATTGAAGCCGATTCTGTCACCTTGGCCTTTCATGAAATGGGGAATGGACATCGTTGGGAAGCTACCTACAGCCCCTGGACAGCGAGTCTACATGCTCGCCCTTACAGATTACTATTCCAAATGGATCGAAGCAGAAGCCTTTGCCAAGATACGGGACTTAGAAGTGCAAAACTTCGTATGGAAAAACATCATTTGTCGATTCGGTTTGCCTAAGGAAATTGTAACTGACAACGGGTCCCAATTCATCAGCTACCGTTTCCAAAACTTCTGCAAGAATTGGGGAATCAAGTTGAACTTTTCAACTCCACGTTTTCCTCAAGCGAATGGTCAAGCTGAATCATCCAACAAGACGATCTTGAATACAATGAAGAAAAGATTAGAGAAATCGAAAGGAGCGTGGGCAGATGAACTTCCAGGTGTCTTGTGGTCCTACAGAACTACGGCCCGGTCATCAACTGGACAAACCCCATTCTCCCTTGTGTTTGGGTGTGAAGCAGTGATCCCAGTCGAAGGAGTTGTTCCAACTCCTCGATACCAGTGGCTCGACGAAAACTCGAATCAACAACTCATGAGTTATAGCCTTGATACGGTTGACGAAATGAGAGAACGAGCCTCCATACGACTTGCAGCACATCAGCAGAGAATGGCCAGATATTTTAACAAGAATGTTAGGTGCAGAACGTTTAAAGAAGGAGATTGGGTCTTACGGAAAGTATTTCAGAATACCAAGAGATAAAGGACGGAAAGCTAGGACCAAATTGGGAAGGCCCATACGTCATTACGAAGATTGTTGGGCAGGGCGCCTACAAATTGGAAACGACAGAAGGAAGGCCAATTCAAAATAGCTGGAATGCAATTCATCTCAAACGGTTTTACCGGTAATTTTTATTTTTCTTTTGTGTTGCCCATTCGGCCAATGAAGTATTTTATAATAAAATGTTGTGTGATGAAATTTGTGCATTCTGATATAACCATATAGAGAAAATAAAAATGAAACCTTAGATATAAAGCAAAAAGGAAACATTTTGTATTAGCAGTTTCCCATAACAAAAAGATAGTCAAAATTAAGATTACATATTCATTCCACGGCCGTATCAGTCGACGGAACTTCAGGGGAAGGCTGAGCTTCTGCTAGTGGAACATCAGCGGCCTGACTGGGAACAAAAGGGATAATTTCAGTGGTTCCAGGGACCCCTACCGTCTCAGCCTGTTTCTCCATTATGGCTATTTCTCCTTCGGCTTCTCCAGTAGCCATTTCTTCTTCTTCAGCAGCCTCCTTTGAAATCACTTTCTTCTCCCTTCTTCTTCTTCTTCATCCTCGCTTGTAAGTGAACCCCCAGCAGCCAACCTCTCATATTCGCGAATCCATTTCCTCGGCTTCCAAGCGACATTTTGGCCAGCTAAATATTCTTCCATTAGGTTGCTCCTCTCTTTCATCATTGACTCGAAGGCAACCAATTCGAGTTGGTCAAGCAACTCGGCCTTTTCCTTCCTCAAGCTCTCCAAACTTTCTCTGAACGCTTCATTGGTAGCCTCAGACACTTCTTTCTCCAATTTCAGTGTCGCTTGAGTCTCTCTCAGCTCTTTCTCAACCTCTCTCAACTTCCTTTCGGTAGAGTCATAATTTGCTTTCAGCTCACCGAAATCTCTTCTGACTGATGTGTTTGCTTTTTCTAAATCCCTCATCCTCCTCTGGCTTAATTCAGCATACTGTTGCATAAAAATACCACATTCCATAACCTGAAAGAAATTCCTTTTAGTACATTCCATACGACTTCTTCAAAATTGATAATATATTTGATAAATATATACCTGATAACTTAAAGCCGAAATCTTCTTGCTTGTTTCGGTTGGACCCAATTCAATCAGACGCTGCTCATCTTCTTCCAGCAACAGACGTTTAATAAACTTAGAAAGGCTAGAAGGATCCGAAATTGCAGTAGACCCATGAGGAATCCTCACTATAACGCCTTCTGCGTCTTCCTCCACTTCTACTACTGCCTTCCTCTTTTTCGAGGCAGATACCTTCTCAGTCGATTGGGTTGTTGGATCCGGCACATTTATCGGAACGACTTCAACTGGTTTGGCGATGTCCAAACTTGCGGTTTCAGGCTCCTTCTCTTTGGTTTTCTTGGTCTTCCTCCGGCTCCTCATTTCATCAAGTTTTGGCACCTTAAATGGACCCGACATCATCTCAGCTGCGCATAAAAATTCTTCAGGAGTCAGCGATGTTAGAAATAGCAGCCTCCCAAATGTAACCTCAATCGCCCAAGTGCACAAAATCACTGCCAAAATATGCTTACTCAAAGCCAAGGGAGTACCTTCAGAATAAACCACTTCTTTCCACAGCGGAGTTAACCTCAGTCTCCTCTCGTCTAAAGCCGCTCTCCAATTCCTCTTCGAGTCAGGCAAACCGAGGATGCGGTTAGTATTTGCGACGGCTCGTTGAGTAGTATCAAATGTTCTATTCAGCTGAAGACCTGAAAGAAGATCAAGAGAATATTTACAATCATACAAATTGTAATATAGAGTATAGAAAGGGTGAAATTATACTCACTCGACGAATTCCAATGTTCAGGTATTTCTCCACTCCCATTCGACCCAAACACACACTCTCCTCTCACGAAGAAATAACTTTTTTGCCAATCACCCCTATCATTTGTTGTAAGCCCCAATACCAAGTGCTCCCTCTTTTGGCGTAGATACAGGTGATATCTCCCTTTTCTCTCAGGTGTTCTTTCATATAGTAAGTATACAATAATTCTCGCACCCCAAACACGATCCCCAATTCAAAAGACATACACTCAAGCGACAGTAGAATCCTCCAAGTGTTTGGCATTAGTTGCGATGGAGCCAGCTGGTAATGATTCAGGACTTCCCATACTAACTTTGGAACGGGGAATCTGAATCCATCAATAAAGGGTCGTTCATAAAACCCCATCCACCCAGGAATTCTGTAGTCTATCCTTTCAGTCGGCGATGCTAACCTTACTTCAATTGATGGAGGAAATCTATATTTCAATCTCATCTCTCTCATTGATCTTTCAGTCACTCGACTAGCTGGATTCTTGGTTAAGATGTTTGTGGGTTCACTCGTACTTGGAATCTCACTCGACTCCTCAATTGTAGGTAGTGATCTAAGTGGTGTAGCTTCGGTGGGTATTCCTAACGGTGGTTTAGCTATAGTTACAATTCCAGTCTCTTTAAAATCTTCATACGACCAATCCCTAATAGTTTCATCATCACTTGAATCACTCATAGGCTGTTCAATATACTTATCAATTTGAGCACCTAAACTACCCAGCGAATCCTCACTCGACATTTTCCAAGCAACAAACACAAATGTCCTAAAAATTTCTACCCCTTTGAAGATCAAAACACGTCCAAACCATAAACAAAATCCGTAAGTTTCACTATGTTTTTCAAGATCTAATGGCCTATTTGACTTAGAACAATTGAATCTACAATATGAACATTTGAAGATGTTGAAGAATGCGAAGAAGATTATGAAGAGTACCTTGAGATTTTGAGAGCTCCCTTAAGCTTGCCAACCGAGAGAAATTTTGTTTGAGACCAAATGAGACTCAATACTCATTCTTATACTCTCCCTTTTAGGCGCCTCAATTTCCCTCCAAAAACACCTCGAAAATCCCACTAGGGTTTCAATAAATGAACTTGGGCTCCAATCACCCACAAGCCCAATTCCTTACTATCTTCCAAGGATATTATCATTGTGTAGACATCTTTGGCGATTGGTTGACATCTGTCAATGAATTTATTCCCTACAGAGTAAACCCCGACATCTTGATCCATTCTACAAGAGTAAACTCGAATCAGAGAGCATAATGATTCATATAATCAATCCAATCGAGATACATGCATGAAGTCATTATTGGATTATTTCAGTCGACATTATGTTCTAAATATGCAGATCGTCTTCAGTCGACATTCCCATATTAGGCGGTAACATTTACATTTTAGAAGGTTATTTCAGTCGTCTTATATGCTATTTCGACAGGTGAATATTTGATCCTTACAGGATCGTCTCAGTCGACAGATATATAATAAGATACTTGCAGGTGTATTCCAGTCGACAGGTGTACAGTAAAATCCTTGCAGGTCTATTCCAGTCGACAGGTATATGATAAGATCCTTGCAGGTATACTCCAATCGACATACATGAAGACGTGATGCAAATATATTCCAGTCGACATGTACACTCCAGTCGACATTACATGAGACTTGATGTAAATATATTCCAGTCGACGAGTATGTGGTATGAAACTTTGCATATATTCCAGTCGACAAGTATGTGGTAATATCTTTGTAGGAAAACCCCAATCGACGAACATGAGAGAATGTTTCTAGTTGTTATTCCAGTCGACAGGTATATGTTTGCAGGTACATTCCAGTCGACAATATATGAAGACGTGATATAAGCATATTCCAGTCGACATATATGGTATGAAACTTTGCATATATTCCAGTCGACAAGTATGTGGTAATATCTTTGTAGGAACACCCCAATCGACGAACATGAGAGAATGTTTGTAGTTGTTATTCCAGTCGACAGGTATATGTTTGCAGGCACATTCCAGTCGACAATATATGAAGACGTGATATAAGCATATTCCAGTCGACATGTAAGTATGAAAACTTAGCAGATATTCCAGTCGACAAGTTTGTGTTGAGTTTATTGTATGAACACTCCAATCGATGAGCAAGAAAGAATGTTCCAAGTTGCTTTTTCCAGTCGACGGGTTTATGATATTCCAATCGACATGATTATATGGGGATTTTCCTGACCTCCACCAGGTTCAGTCGACTGGGAACATTCCCCAATGGCTTTCATAGAGTCAAGTTCAAGAACTGGCCTTCAGCTGGTCCAGGCGACATAGTAATTCCCCTGGTCCACGGACCCGTAGCATGGGGATTATACTGACCTTCACCAGGTTCAGTCGACTGGGAACATTCCCCATTGGCTCACACAGAGTCAAGGTCAAGACCTGGCCTTCAGCTGGTCCAGGCGACATGATTAATTCCCCTGGTCCATGGACCCGTAGCATGGGGATTATCTGACCTTCACCAGGTTCAGTCGACTGGGAACATTCCCCATTGGCTCACACAGAGTCAAGGTCAAGACCTGGCCTTCAGCTGGTCCAGGCGACATGATTAATTCCCCTGGTCCATGAACCCGTAGCATGGGGACTTTCCTGACCTTCACCAGGTTCAGTCGACTGGGAACATTCCCCATGGCTCACACAGAGTCAAGGTCAAGAACTGGCCTTCAGCTGGTCCAGGCGACATGATTAATCCCCTGGTCCATGAACCCGTAGCATGGGGACTTTCCTGACCTGACCTTCACCAGGTTCAGTCGACTGGGAACATTCCCCAATGGCTTTCATAGAGTCAAGTTCAAGAACTGGCCTTCAGCTGGTCCAGGCGACATGAGTAATTCCCCTGTTCCACGGACCCGTAGCATGGGGATTTTCCTGACCTTCATCAGGTTCAGTCGACTGGGAACACTCCCCATTGGCTCACATGAAGTCCGAATTTGTTCAGATGGAACTAGACAGAATCCTGATCTTCAACTGGTTCATCATTTCTTACATATCTTGTTAAGATTAAGTCTTAACTTATGACTATTCCAAAACGATTCAGAAAAAGTTTACAGAGCAAATCCCAGATGGTACATTCGATTTATTACTCTCAAAGTCAAAAACTTTTTTGACTTAAAGAGTAGGGAACAAACTGTACGTGCCAAAATTGGACCCGAGGGTAAAACTGTCTTTTCACGTCAAGATTCTATACTAAAAGCCCATAAATATTGGCCCTTAAAAAACATATTAGAAAACCCAGCCCATTAGACTTTATTCTACCGGTACAGAACACTACAAATGAAAAGCTAAATAAAATAGACAGCATAAGACATGATTGTTACTAACTATTTTTGCTTTTTCTAAACATAGACACATGCAACGCCGAAAGTTGGATCCAAGACATTATGGTTCCATAGCCAGGTATATCAGCACATTGTGGACCCACTGCCAGCTTTCATCACAGCTACAAAATATTCTCTTTTCAGATCTATAAAAGGGAAGATAACTCAAGGTTCGAGGAGGAAAAACAACACACTTAAAAACTTCTATTCTCTGACACAAGTTCTGAGAATTCCATTCCTTTGTCACCGCCCTCACGGCTATCAAAAGAGAGTAAGGTAACAATAAGCCTTATTTCCTCATATTACATAAATGACAGCTCATTTCACTATACTGACTTGAGCGTTGGAGTGTACCCGGCACCCACCATACCGGTGGTAGTCTACTCCCGTTCATTTTATCTTTGTTTTGCAGGATCGTTAATGCCCCCAATCTACAAATTCTGATTGTGGACCTCGGGCGAAAACCAGCATCCACAGACATAGGCCCACTTGCTTCAACTATGAACTAGGGCTAACATATCGGTTGCATTTGCAACTTTTTACCACGTACGTTTGTTTTAAGGCATTTTGCCCTTTCCACATTCCATAAATCCCTTTTGGCCTATCCTCTGTTTCTAGAATTCGAAGTATAGGTCCCCTTCCGCTAACTTACACCCATTGCCAACTTTGACTTGTCTCTTGAGAATAGCCATTAACTCTCCAAGAGTTTCGTATTGCAAATGTGTACTTATAAGATCTAAAAAAAGTCTATTGAAGATCCTTAAATTTCATTATCATACTTTAAGAATCTAATCCTTAGTTCTGATTAAGAAATTAAGTAGTCAATTACAAGTTTTATGGATTAAGCACTAAATTATCATCACATGAATCTTCCAAAGATCATGCTCTACTATTTGCTTAACTTCGGGCTTAGGCTTAATTAATGTTATTTTATCAATAAAGTAACTTATTATTTTTCAGGACCATCCTGAAATATTATTCCCATTTGAAAATTAAACCATTTAAAACATTTTCCCTGGATTAAGTCTTAAACGTCAATCTTTCAATTTATCTTGATTCTAATAGTCCAACTATTTTAATCAATGATTTCGGTACTTTTAAATATAATGATTATATAGTCCAACTATATTAATCAACTATACTTTTAATTGTTTGAATACAGTCCAACTAACATTTAATATATATTGACGAAATGATATTTGATTTGAGCGCGTATGGCAAGTAATTAAACGAATATTGCAAATTCAATCTACCTCCCACTATTTTTCGGCGAGCCTCTAACCATCTGTCGAGTACTCGGGAAACCATGTTTCCTAGCGGGCTAGGGCCCGTTAAATATCACACAATCTTTACTTGGCCAACAAATTGTATGATAATTAACTAGGTAGATATCTAAGATCAATTGGATCCAATCCAATTCCTAGATCCAGTAGGGGGACATCCAAGTCCGAAACATATATCTATATTCCATACATCCAATTTAATATATGCCTAACCTTTTTCTCTGAATCAACTAAGCCTTGGCTTTTGCACACACACTTAGTGATCCCTGTTAAGCGCGACCCATTGACCATGGAAAGCTTCGTAATCAATGTCGATGGACAAGAAGTGGTCTTGACTTTGGTCAACAAATCACACAACTTGGACAAGACACCAATATGGAACAAAGCCTTCGTGATTCAAACACATCCTCGACGGACAAAGGCCTTGACTTTGGCCAAAAGCCAATGCGAGTCTCGGATCTTGAGTAAGAATCACTCATAGAAGAAAAACGCTTAATATTTTGCGAGGGTTTTTCGCGTGGAAATTGGCAACCAATTATATTATCTTTATTAGGTCTCATCATCATACACCCTAAACATGCAATCTAAACACATAATAAAACGCGTATATAAAATAATAATGATATGCGGATGGATTACTTACACATCGATCCTAGATCAAATCTCTCAATTTCCCTCTCTCCCCTCTCCCGCTAGCACATGTATTGCTTCTACTCGTTACCACTACACTTCTAAAGAAACCTCATTTACATTGAGGGGAAGTGTTGAGAATAGAATACAAAGAGTAAGGAGGTAACAAGGCTGGACACGCAAGTCCAATTTAAAAAATTCTAAATTTATTACACAACAATTTCTAAAATTGCCGCCTCACCCATCTAATCCATCCGATATACATTATTCATGCATCGCAACCATGTATTCACACAAGCTGTTATCAATCAATCCAATCAAATTAATTAATCTGATAATTAGTGACCATCCAATGTTCAAACAACGATTTGATTTTGCTCGAGTCAAACTCATTTTGCGAATAAGTACTCAAAGTACGAATTCTAAAATAAATTAAACTACATAATTAAATCCAATTCAATTTGTATTTAATACTAATTCACTATTTAATTCCAAATTAAATACTACACATTATTTAACGAACCTTTAACGATTTAAATTCCAAATTTAATCGTTACGGGTTCAATCAAAGCCCCATTAACGTCCAACGTTAATTTAATAATAAAGTCCAATGGGCTTTTAATTAATTCT